>JAQIXI010001249.1:0-14730 GCA_034700165.1 Galumnidae sp. Gr-Ori-00277 | reverse complement strand
TCAAAAGACATCGGAGTCGAAGTAAAAGTAAAGACAGACATAAAAGGCACAGAACTGATGACAATCACAGCCATAGCTCACGAAGAGATCGACACAAATCCAAAAGAGAGCATAAGTCCAAAGACAGAGACAAACGTAAAGATCAAAAATCATGATTACGTTTAAAGTCATTCATAGAAATCATTAAAACATTAATTTTTTTCAAATTTAATTTAATTTTTTGAAAATCTTTACATTTTTTTGAAAGTATATCGAATTAGAGCTTCTTTTGACTAAATTTCATTTAAATCGTCTAAACATTAAAAGACAATATTTTCTAAACTTTTGCTTATTTGAGCCGAATATTAGATAATTTTATTTATCATTTCTTGTGTTCAAATCAACGAATTGATGCGAAATCTATGAATTTCCGAAATAAATGTCAAAATTATATGAATAAAAGTCTTTTGTTATTAATTGAGAGCAATGTTAGGAAGACATTCAGTTTTATTGATAACTATATTCAGGTCTGAAGTTCAACGAGTGATTCAAACAGAGCTTCAATTAAACGATAAACACATTAATTGATTCTTCCATTAAGTAACTGATCTTAAAAAAAGTTAAGAAATCTGTGAAAAGTGTAAAGACTTGAAGACTTGAAAGACTGCGCGTCTCTCTATTTAACTAAATATAAATATATGCGTAATATCTGATTGTTTTGTTAATAATAGTTGAATCACTTCTGAGAAGTTATCAATTATTAGTTAATTAATAGTCAATTATTAGTCAATTATTAGTCAATTATTAGTCAATTATTAGCCAATTTGTGATATTTTCTGATTTTAATTCATTTTATTGAATTTTATTTGTAATCTTTTAATCACTTTTTCCTCAATATTTTAGTGAAAAAATGTGTGAATTAATGAGATTTTGGTTTTTCTTTTATTTAACTGTTTTTGGGTATCATTTGTCTGAGAAATTAGTCGAATCGAAAGTACAGTTGTGTTATCCGCCGCCAAAATGGACTGTTAATAATGGTACTGACCCTATGGCTGAGTCATTGGGTAATGTGACCTTGGTCACTTTAATTAACGCCTCGTATCGATTTGGAATAAAACAGGCCTCGAGTCTCGACAATATTTTAAAGTTTCTCCGGAAGTCTGGACTAAAAGATTTCAATTTTATTGCCATTAATTCTAAAGATTTTGAGGCAAAACAACACTTCAAACAACTTTCAGAAAAAGTTTCTTTTGATGTCTTTCAGGAAAATGAAGAAGAATTGGTTTGGAATGTGTTGGACGGCGGCAAAGACGACATCTTTTTATACGATCGGTATTTAAGTATTTTATTCATCGTTTGACTGTTTTTTGTAATAATTCTGAAATCGATATTCAATTGATTTCTTATCACTTGTTCTCATCAGATGCGGTCTTTTGACTTATTACATACCTTTCCCATTGAGTATAATCCACGCCCAACAACCAATACTTCAGGCGGCCCTTCTCTCGACCTATTTTGATAATCCTTGCGGTGATAGCTGTGACTCAGTCCGATCTGATATTAATCTGACGACGACTACTGTGAGTCCGTCCAATGCGAGTGCAGAGACTACACTCAATCCAAGGCTTAATTTGAGCGAAAATGTTGTAAACATGACTTTTGACTCATCCATATCTCAAGATTTTAATGAAACGAAAGACAACAAAACAACTGATTTAATGGAAGAAAATATTTTCGAGACATCCCTTAATAACAATCAGTCATTTGTTGACGATTTAAGTGATTCCGGAAGTGGAGAACTTCCTAATGAGAACTTACCGGAAGTTAACACAGAGTCTGTTGATCTGATTAATAATCAAAATATTTCTCTGAATAATTTCAAAGAAGAGGAAGAGTGGAAAGTATTGAACTTTTTTAGAACAAATGACAACCGTTCGGATAAAGACGTCTTCGAAGAGATCTTCAATAAAAGTGTTATTCAATTGGAAGCGATTGCGAACACAACTATTAATTCGATGAAGAATTTGACGGAATTTGAAAACATTACAAATGAAGAAATTGCTTGGAATGAGTCGGTGTCGACGAGACGTCCGAACGGTTTATCAATTCTAAAACCAAATCGATTTTCATTTTTCAATTCTACCCGAACCAAATGCGATACTTTTAATCAGTCGATGTGCACTGAGTGGTCGACTGACCGCTTACTTAAAGCCAGACTCTGTTGTTTGAGTGAAGTAATGGCTGACGACGACTCTGGGTTTGGTTGTGGACACTTTGAAAAAGGGAAATGTAATCGAATGCTTCCACTCATCAAATGCTGTCTCAAAGACTTTTCTCAACTCTTGGATAACTATTTTCGGACAATAAAAGCCAATCCGAGGCCTTCGAGACAACGGTTTCGCAATTAAACGCTTTTCTCATAATTTATCGTTAATTTAATGCTATTTTCATACAAAATATTCTCAAATTTAAAGCATTTTTACACAAAAAAGTTTTAACTCATTTTTATTCCATTATTTTTCAGAAATTATTTTTAATTAAATAGTTTTGATTTGAAGTCTGACTTAAATTAAAAAATGACTCCATTTGTAAACTTTGGGTACTTTTTCTAAAAGTTAATTCTATGAACTCTTATTCTTTTTTAGTGACCAGATTTGCGTCTTTTGCCATCGCATAGAAGATAGAGTCAGGTTTTGAGAGTAATCTCTTTGGAGTATCGAATTCAGCGATCATTCCCTTATCCATAACCAGAACTCTGTCGTAATCTATGATTGTATTCAATCGATGAGCGATTGTCACAATAGTACACATCGAGAACTCTTTGCGAATCGTCTCTTGGATTAAGTCATCCGTTTCCATATCGACCGCTATTTATGAAAAACAATCAATTCGTTAAACAAAGAATTGTTAGAAAGTGTGAAAGGCCTGACCTGCAGTGGCCTCATCCAGGACTAGGATTTTACTTCTTCTTAGGAGAGCCCGGGCTAAACAAACCAATTGCTTTTGTCCGACACTCAAATTCTCTCCGCCCTCTGATATTTGATGGTTAAGTCCATTGGGAAGAGAATCAACAAATTCTTTGAGATGTGCCGACTCTAAAGCTCTCCATATTTGCATATCTGAATAACTATCGAAAGGGTCTAAATTGAGTCGAAGAGTTCCGGTAAAAAGTGCAGGGTCTTGAGGTATAATTGTCAGCCTTGATCTCAGATCGTATAATCCAAGTTTGCAAATATCGACGCTATCAATAAGTATAGTACCGTTTGCGGGTTCTATGAGTCTAAATAGTGCCAAGGTCAATGATGACTTTCCAGCACCAGTTCGACCAACTATTCCTACCTTTTCAGTTGATTTTACCTCCAAATTAATATTCTTAAGAATCAAATCTAATCCCTCTCTATATCTGGTGCTGTAATCTCTGAATTTAATGGAACCCATTTCAGGCCAATCGAGTGCCGGTTTGTTGTCTTCGTCGAACCACTCGGCCTCAGTTGGAGTATTAGTGTATTCAATCACTCTTTCAATGGCAACGATATCGGTCTCCAAACCAGTGAAGACTCTGACCAACATTCCCAAAACATTGGTTATACTCATTGAGTAACTGATGGCCAGACCTGCAATTCCCGGACTCAATGTATTTTTGGAAAGGATTGCAAACAAAGCGGAGAAGAAAACAATACAATAACCCAAAAATTCTAGTCTTATAGAAAGCCATCGCTGGGCTGTAAAACTCGGGTAATAACACTTATGGTTATTATCCACTCTTTGGTTGGACTCGTTTTCAAACTGTTCGATAGCCCCAAATGCTCTGATACTCGTCGCTCCGTTCACTGTTTCACTGAAGTGATTATAAATAGGGGACCGACTCGTCGAGTCTATTCTTTTCAATTGACGGGAAGTTCCGATGAATATGCGCTGAACAATATAATAAACAACTGCTAAGGGAAGGACAGCCGCCAGAATAAGAGGTGTTTCCAAACTAATCATTACAAACGATACAACTGTTCTAAAAGCTGAGATGAACATCATTCGTACACTCATAACGAGAGACATGTCTGCGGTGTCCACATCCTTGGAAAATCGGTTTAATACCCTTCCAATTGGAGTCGTATCTGAAGAGTAACGAAAACTTAATTATTATTTCTTTTAAAGAAAATATATGTTTACCGAAGAAACTCATCGGCGCTTTAAGTATTTGTTCCAACATTTTGTTGTGGAGGAGTTTAGAGGCCCGAATACAGGCCAAACTCACCAACAGATTGGCCGACAATAGGAAAAATGAATCAAAAGTTCCGATACCGGCATAGACTCCGAGTCTTAAATCTCTTAGAGATGTGTCGTTCACTTTTTTTGGGTCGAGTGCATCGTTTGCCCATTCGCTGAGCCATAAGCCATTTGCAATTGTGGCCGAATTCGACAAAATGTTTGATATTATGACCCATAAGATGAGAGCGTAACCAATCATTTGGAAGTACTTTTTATAGACTTCAAACTTGACAGAACCCGTTTCTGCGGTTTCCGATTCAATAAGACGACCCGACTTTTTAGAGGAGTCCTTAGGTTTAGGTTTTTGTTCGATTTCTTTAGTCTTTTCTGATTTTCCTGTACTCGAAATACTCGAGGATCGCACCGAATAACGTCTTCTAATATCACTCTCTGCAGACCTTTCAGACATCATAGATATCGATCTATCGATTAAAGGTCTGACCTGTTGTTTGAGTTGAGCCACAATTTCTAATTCTTCTTCCGGTATATCAGTTTCTGACTGTTGAAGAATATATTCGGCAACAAATTCAGCGAAATCTCCTTTATTTGCAATGAGTTCTTCAAAAGTTCCTAATTCTGATATCTCTCCGTCTTTTAATACAATAATTTGGTCACAATTTGGCAAAACTGAGGCCCTGTGAGTCACTAATATTCTAGTTTTATGGCTTAGAATTCCTTTCGGTCCAATCACTTTATCGAAGATATGGCGACCGACGTGTGCGTCAACAGCGCTAACAAATGTAAAGACAATAAAAAAGGAACTTTTTTAAAGGAACTTGTACAATTAATTTTGCCTTACCTGAGCGGATCATCTAATAAGTAAAGGTCAGCATTGGAATAAACAGCTCTGGCCAGAGATACTCTTTGTTTCTGACCACCGGATAAATTAATGCCTTTTTCTCCAATTTCTGTCATATCTCCGGCTGACAGTATTTTAAGGTCGGGTTCGAGAGCACAGGAATCGATTACTTTCTTATAAAATTTTTCATTGAAATCACTCGTAAAGAGAATATTCTGTTTTAATGTCGAGTTTTGAATCCACGCCTGTTGTGGAACGTATGCTATACTTCCGCTTACGTTAACAATTCCTTTCAGTTTCTCTAAATCTCCCAAAAGTGCCGAAAGAAGTGATGATTTTCCAGTACCGACCTGACCCACAACGGCTACCAATTTATTTCTCTTTATTCTCAAACTAATATTCTTAAGAACTGTCGGACTCTCTTTATTCCACTTAAAGGATGCGTTTTCGATAACAATTGGCGTTTCTTTGTTTTCTTTACGAGAAATGGATGTCTCATCGATTTCATCGGCGTTTAAGTAATCGTTTATTCTTCGCAAAGAAACTAAAAACTGAATTTAAAATTGAATTTAAAATTGAATTTAAAATTGAATTTAAAATTGAATTTTTAAAAAAATATGAAAAATGTTACGAACCAAAGCTCCGAATGATATAAGTTGTGGCAGAAATGCCAACGGAAACCCTTTCAGATAAAAATAATTGATTAACAAAATTATAATCAATTTTGATGTCATTTTTAAAAATAGTGATAAAAAGTATTAAGATAAATACTCATTATATTGAAGAGTGAAAGTGAAACGAAAGCTTTATTTGCGTCCAAAACATTGTCCGAAGAAATTAAGACAAAAGTCATGAAACTGAATAAACCGACCTTTCATTCAATGAATATTAGTATTAGTTTTTTGATATTTTAGTAGGAATTTGGTACTCACGAAGAATGGCGCCGAAGCGAATGAAAAACTTGTAATTCCACTTAAATACGCCATTTTGTTGAGATGGTCCACTTCTTCCTGCCTATACCTATAGACCTGATCCCTAAAAGATCGTTCCCACGCATATAACTTAAATACTTTGATTCCATTAAGAATTTCATTCATGAGTTTCACTCTTTTGTCTTTCATTTTCATAATCTTTTGTCCCAAAGCCTTCTGTTTTGAAGCGATATATCCATTGATAGGCATTAGAATAACCATAAACGCCATTCCGGCCAAAGTAGAGATACCTAACTGTTGCCACAACAAAACCATTGCGATAGTGATCTGAAGAGGAGCCGACCAAAACAAGTTGCAAAACTGAAGGAAATCCATCACTCGTTGCGAGTCAACGGCCATCAAATTAGTTATCTCTCCAGTGGTAAAGTTCTTCCTTCCAGAACTGGACAATTTTAAACTCTGACAAAAGTTTATTAATAAATTAATTTTTAATTTAATTGTTTGTCATTCAATACCTTCTTATAGATGACTGATATGACACACGACCTGATCTTCATTACAACAATATTATTAATGTATTCGCACTGACCGTTAAGTGTGGACTCGAGGATAGGCGCCACTAACATAAGGGATGCATAGAAATAACCCCTCCATTCGGGTTCATTTGAATTGGGAGACATATAATTAATCAATAGATCCAATACTAATGGGTTTACAAAAGTTAGAAAACTGGTTATGGTTTTAAAGCAGCCGACGAGCAATAATTGGGGCCAAAATGTCTTCAATATAATTATGAAAACATTGATATCTGTGTTCACACTTTCATTAGGAGAGGAGATCTTCTTTCGAGCGATTTCTTTCTTATGCATAACATTTGGAATCCATATTTTATTAAAATGCTGGATCACATTACTCGACTGGTGTTCAGGGATGAGTTCCCACATTTCATTATTTGTCAGCGGCTTTCTATAGCCCTTCCATACAAGAGAGTTATACCAATTAAAAGTTATTCGAGATAAAAACGAAGCCGTCTTTTCGGGACAGACTTTCTAAACAAACATATTTTAAATGTAATTCAAATGAATATAATTTTCAATTTTTAATACTTTTGTTTTCGCCGATTCTTCAGATGGAGTGTAATCTGAAAAACATGTGAGGAATAGTTGAACGATGACTATCGGGTAACCAATCATTTTCATTATGAAAATGTTGTCATCAATTGAGGCCTCGAATCCCCGTCTCTTCAAAATAATAAGAATTGAATTAATTTATATAATTAATTGACATTTATATTGATTTACGTCGTCGTAAGCCATCGTTAAAAGTGTTCTATAATTGAGTGTCGCTCCCATTGAGTATAAGAACCAAAATACAAATAATACTCCCGAGGAATACACTCTATATTTTCGATGAAAGTAGAGAATGACAGTGACATATACCTGCAAAAAAATTAAAAAAGTTATTGAAAAATTAAATCCTACTAAATGAAAAACTTACAAAGGTGCAAAATTTGATGAGAGGGGTGAAATTTTCGGCCACAAATATTGATTGATAGGGATTTGTCTGATTTAATAGTTTTACGATCAGTTCTCCCAAACTTAGAAGAGATAAAACTATTGCTAAACACTAAACAAAAATATAAGAATTTTTTTTTATAGAGAACTCAAGAATTCTTACGGTTTTAGTTATTGAAAAGATTGTGAACGGAAGCGGTGGCTCTTTATTCTTGCCATTCATGAACAAGGGCAATTCGATGAACGACAATACCATGAGAAGCAAAGATGGTGTCCACACTAACACTGTTTCTTCAAAACATAATGTAAAGTCTGGGAAAGTGTCTGAATTCCAGGTCAGATCCCAGTCCTATAGTAAAAGAGCTTGGTTAAAATATTGATGATTTATAAATAAATTTAATATTACCCAGAAATTTGAAGAACAAAATCCGGGCATTTCTTTACTAAAAATTAAATAAAAATTTTAACTAAACTTTATTAACAAAATATTTGATGGAATAAACTTTTACTGAAAAAAAAGTGAATAACTGTGAGAATGGTTTCCACTTTGAAAGCACTTCCACTTAAGTGGTGTTTGACTTTCTCTAATCAAACGATCCTTTGATTTTAGTTATGGCTTTAATTAGTTTTTGTAATCATAGTTAACACCCCTTTTGTTTAAATAATCGCTTCTTTCAGTTAAATCCCATTTAGGATTGTTTTCATTTCGTAAAGTTTTTAATATTAAACGTAATTTAATCGCAAAAATCTCAGTCGTCAGCAATACTTCTATTATTTGCTAATTGGGATAAGACACTAATTATCACAACTTTGGACTCTTATCTCATGAATATTTTGTTTGTAAAGAGCACTGAGCAAGACCAATAAACAAGACCTATTTAAACAATTGAATTCGATATTAACAAGTTTGACTTGCTCATATTTTATTTATGTAAAATATATAATTTTCTTTTGTTTTGATAAGTCGTTTACTATTAAAATATAGACTTAAACTTAAACTATTTGTTTGACCTAGGCTCAATTGACATGATTAGAACCTTGATTAGCAACTTGGTTTGCGCATACATTTGCATTGATCATTATATTTGATCAGTGGTAACGGTTTTCAGATAATCATTGAATAAATAAAAATTGATTTTTATTGTTTGCCCTAAAAATCATTTGATTTAAAATAATTAGATTTGTGTCGAACTATAAGTTTAATCTTTGAATGAAATGTCAGACGACTATAAAACACTGAATACAAACAATTTTGAGGTAAAAAATCTCAACTATTTATCGATTTATAGAATAATTGGAAAAAACCATTAAATAAATAAACTTAAACTTAAGCCCAAAACTATTGTTTCGTTAATAATTGAGAGGTCTTTACATGACGCCAATATGACCAAGGTTGTTTTTATCTTTTCCGTTGAGAAAAATTGTTGTAATTTTTATAACAAGAATTTCATTTATTTGATGTAATTTTGTAGTTATTTTCTAAAGAAATGGATATTTATTTAGCTGTAGTGCAATTGTACTAGATCGTTTTTGGAACGTCAATATGAATTGATTTAAAAGGTTGGCTCATCTGATAAGAAGTTATTATTAATAACAACAAATTTATTTGATGTGATTATCCTTGCTCATTTTATACCAATCAATTAGATAAGAGTATTTTTATTAATATATAATAAACTTTGAAAGAGTAGTGACGAAAGTGATGCCAATCGAAGTGAAATCAGTGGTTGACTATAACTCAAACAAATTCTGTGATTCTCTCTATTTTTGCAGAGTATCGCAGAATCGCATTAAAAGCACTACATTTATAAATGCAGTGCTTATAACCAGAGTCGTAAATTTTTTTTATGGCATTAGGGCATCTGAAAAGTTTTTACATTTTATAATTAGTAAATAAAAATTAAATGAAATAATGTTTCAAAAATATGGGCTTCGATTTCAATATTTCTTATACTTTCGGTATTTTATTTATCTTTGTTTTGAAAATTAATAAAAAATTGGCAAATTTTTTATTGTTATAAGTACCATTCCAACTTTTACTTTCTCATTTTTAAATATATGCTAGGTAAATTAACTAATTTTAACTATATTATTAAACTTAGTTCTGGTTAACTAAATTTTGAAAATTTAGAATTAAAGCTTAACTGGAATTAAACTATTTAAACCTTTCAGATATCAATATTAATATTTTAAGTTACATAATTAGCATTGAAAATCACCATGGTAGCCAAAATTTGTTTAAAAATTATTTAAAATTAAAAATTTTGTTTCAAAATATTTATTCTAAAAATAATATTATGTTCTAAATAAAAGTTTAAAAGTATAGGGGGACAGTTTGTGATCGTAACGTAATTTGTGAGTAAATTGACTGATGTGTCACTTCTCGAGAATGTAAACAAACAATACTTTCAGACATTTAATGATTTATTAAATATTCGTTTGAATTTAATTCGACTTTAATTTCATTTCTAATCATTTTTTAGTCACAAATTATTTCGGAGTTTTTAAATAATTTAATAAAGAATTTATGGAAAACAATAAAAGATTAAAAATTAGTCCATCGATGACTCAAATAGAGGTCAAAATTAATGGCGAAGTGTTTGATCGCAACTCATTTGACCGCTTCGGTGATGACTTATGCGAACTCCTATTGTCTTATCTGACATTTAAAGACAAGATTGTGTTGGAAGACGTGTCCAAACAATGGAAGCGAACCATTTATAACAAGCAAAGAGTTCTTCGAGTCTTTAGCGTCCATCCAATCGAACAGATCCCACATCTAAACAATCACTATTTAAACGATCTTTTGGTTCCGATTAAAGTGAAGAACTTCGTCAGTGGTTTCGCCAATAATTTAAATATGAGAACAATTGACTGCCAAAGACTGAAGAGTTTACTAAAGAAATGCAAAAACATTCGTAGAGTTGAGTTCACTCGAGTTTATGTCGACAGCGTTTTACTGGAACTGATCGGACAGTTTTGCCCTAATCTCGAGTCAATTCAATTCGATTTAATTGGTTTAGAAGAGGAGGACATCGAAAGTTTTGGTCGAAAGTATGGCAAAAATCTGAAGAATATTAAGTTTAATATTTGCCGGACATTCAGTCCAAGGGATTACTCAAACAAATTCTGTACTGAATTCGGGAAAAAACTTCTCTCTTATTGTCATAATATTAAATCATTTCATTGCGAAGACATTTCTATTATTAACGACAAAAGAAGTGAATTTCTGCCAAAACTTCAATCAATTGATTTAAGGCTAAGAAGAAATGATGGCCAACACTTCACTGACTTCGTCGACAAATACGAACACAAACTCAAGAGATTGAAATTATTCTCTTCAGAAATGGAGTTCCAGACTCTGAGGAATACTCTTCAACAGATCAGTCGATTCCATAATATTGAAGACCTGGACATTACTTTTAATCTAATTATTCACAATCAGAATAACCCGAATTCAATTAATGACAAACTGTCAGAAATGGCTAAAAACTGCCCAAAAGTTACGCGATTTCTATTGAATATCAATATATTTATGACCGGAACTGAGTTTATCGCCGGAAATATATGGGAGTGTTTGGGAAGATTCCATCACTTGAAACAATTGGACGTCACTCTCAAACTCACAGAAATTGAAGAGTCTGTCGAAGCACTGAAGCGTTTGAAGAGCTTAACTGATCTGTCGATCAGATGCGCTAAAATGGGTGACCCCTTCTTCAAAGATGTGGACCAATTTCTGCCTAATTTGAAAACATTACAATTGAATACTGATTACGATTTATCCGACACTTTAATGGAGTCATTGTCTAAACTGAAGAGTTTGACCAAAATATCTCTGGGAAGCGGTCACAAAGCGCTCAGAAGTATCACTGATATGGGAATATCTAAACTATTAGACAATTGCACACAATTACGGAAAATGATATTCTTGTCGCGACCCAACATAACGACACAAACTGTCGATAATTTGATTGCTTTCGCAAATAAAAACTCTAAGTATTCGATTACGTTTTACTCTGGATTTTCTCGAATCGGCGACGAAGCGATGTTTGCGAACATTGATATGACTTCGTTTACGAATATTCCTCAAAATCTTCGAATAATGATTAGAAATATGGGTCCTAATTATCACCCGATTCACCACCACTTCCAACAATTACAGGAAATACTTCCAAACCTTCCATTGGGTGCCCCTAATATTCCGATTCACCAAAATATGCCGCAAAACATTCACGTCATTGAATTCAATTTGGATCCGCCGCCAATTCATCCTGCAAACATAGAAGTGGTTCTACACAATCATCCGTTGCCGCCCGCTTTGAACCCCTTTTTCTTAGCTCCTCCTTTACCACCGCCGCCACCCCTTAACTTCATTTGAAAAGATTGCAACTTATGGTTAACCCTTTAAATAATGTTTAGGCGAACATCAAAAGTGTTATATTTTAAACAATTTAATCGTTTAATCGATTTTCACTTTTATTTGTAATTCTATTAAATATGAAATAACTTTGAATTTATATTTACATTGAATTTAAAGAACGGCTCAAAACTCTAAAAGAATATTTTTCAGTGCATTTCTTTAAGATTATTACTTAACTATTAGTTGAAAATTTGTTATTTTCTAAAATTGATGGCAAAACTTGTATTAATTTTATCAATAAATAAATAAATTTTAATTCAAATTTTCATATTTTTTAGTAATTATGTAATCTTAGAAACTTTTGTTGAATTTACTTATCATTTGAAATAATTTTCAAAGTAATAAAACATTGAGTTTTGTCTTATCTTTGAATTGTTGTCACAATTCTATGGAAGCATAAGATTAGACTCATTTGACATTTATTTTTCTTTTTGTTGATTACATTATCACTAATTTTTATATCTCTAGACTTTTATCCTATGATTTATAGTGTTTTCCTCTTCAATTCACTCAATAATCTTGAAATTTACCAAAAAATATGAGAAATTCTGGACTAATGGACACATTTCTACAAATTGTGATTATAAAACACTTTTGACAGCAATCGGTCTCTCGTTATGCAATCGAATTGTGACACAAAGAAATGGTTTCAGAGTTGTTTAAGACATCGATTATATATAAACGAATGTCTTTTATAAAAGACATTCGATACACAATCGGTCATAAAAAGGTCTCTCCCCTCTCCCTCTCCCTCTCATTCTATCCCCTCTTTCTTTCTTTCCTTTTTTTTGTTCTTTCAAAAAATCTGAAAACTTTGTTCATATCATATCTTGACTTCAATGGAAGGAATTGTCATAAGATTCTCTTATTTCCTATTTTTGAGCCAATATTTTATCGAATCAGAGATTAACTCAACTTTTATAAAGAATTGAATGAAATAAAGAGAGGATTAAAAGAATTAAAATGACATCAAAAGACATATCAATAGACGACAATTAAATGATTAAATATATTTGTTTTCCTTCACTTTATTTCGTATAAAATATATATTTTAGTTTTATTCTGTTATTCGCCAACAAATTAATATTATTAAAACTTATTTTTGAAGTGAAAAATGGACCCAAAACAGATCCTTTGTTTATTATTAATGTCTTGTTTTGAGAACCCAGACAACAATAATGCAAGGGAATGCAAATCTTATTCAGCACCAAAGGGTATGATTTACCAAGATTATTTTTTATATTACTTATTAATAATTATTGAATAAATTAATAAATATTTCACTTAAAGATGGATTCGATAGAAGTAAAAGCAGTAAAAGTTTTATTTGTGATGACTTAACTGATTTCAATGACAACCAAGATCAGTTAAACGCAATTGAATTCATCAATACTTTAGCCATCGGTTTAAGTGATGATCAAATAACATACAATGAAATACATAAAAAATCTTATTATATAAATTATTTGTATTTTTATTCAAATATCAAAACAAAGAAACCAATTATTAAATCTCTTTTGGCTAAAGTAGAGTTCGAAAGTTCCGATCCTTTAATGGCAATAAGTTTTGTTGGTTTAGATCTCAACACTTTTAATTGGAGACAATTGTCTCAATACAAGAATTTGAATACCATTAATATTGAAGACTGTAATCTAGAAAAGATCGATGAAAGTGATCTTGGTCTTTTGAAAGATTCAAATATTAACTCGCTTTCGATTAAAAATTCAAATCTGAAAAAAATCGGAGAAAACACTTTTAAGGGATGGAAACAATTAAAATTAGTTTCATTTAATGGGAATAAAATAAATAATATGAAATGGTTGGAAACAGAACTTCCAAAATTATCGCGAATAGATTTAAACGACAATTATGTCACTGAAATAATACCTGATTTAAAGAATTCAGTTTCAAATTTAAAGGAATTAAGATTAGATAATAATAATTTGAAATTTTTGTCCTGGACTATACTTGAATCATTATTTAAGTTAAGGATATTTTCATTTGAAGGTATTATTGACTCTTTTTTTTATTTAAATATTATTCAAAATTTTCTTATTATTAAAGGAAACACCGTTTGCTTATATAGAGATTCCATTGAAGTCTTTGATAAAATAGAATCGATTAAAACAAATAAAGAAGAGATAGAATTTCCAAATTATTTTTTGAGGAGTATTGAAAAAAAATTAACTTGCTATAATTTAGATGAAGACCGACTTATGCCTTGTTCAGACTATAAGGAATATTATGATGATAAGGACCAAGTTTATACGACCAAGTGTAAAATTTGGCCTGGATATAAGGTTTAAGTTATTTTATGAAGTTTAAAAGTTAAGTTAAGTAAATTGCATTTCAAAACTTTTATTTTAATTACTATAAAATGTATATTCAATTAAAAATATTTAATTATATAAGAATCTTAAAATATATAAATTATTAAGATTGAAAATTATGTTGAATTAAAAGAATGTCATATTAAATTAAGATGATTTACAGCATCAAAATATATGAAAATTTCTATTAAAATATTATTTAATTCATTTTCTAATTTTTCAATATTTTTAATGCAATTATAATATTACCTAAAATTCTAACTCTTATTAAATAAAATTTTTATAATATATTTTAATAATTTAAATACAATTCTATAGAATTCGTTGAGTTTTATGCAAAAATTATGTGAAAACTTTTTAAATATAAATTTAATTATAAGAGTTTATTAGTGTTAGTATTAGTATTGGTATGAGTGTTATACACCTGAGTTGGAGGGGTATTACATCGATTGAAATTGCCAGATATGAAAGCGCACAATGAATTTATAGA
>JAQIXI010001248.1:0-14734 GCA_034700165.1 Galumnidae sp. Gr-Ori-00277 | reverse complement strand
AGCAAACAATGATATAAATTTATTGTCCGATTTTAGAAACACTTTAAAATTAGTGAAAAAGTGATAAACTATTTAATCGTAAGAATTATTTTAAAAATGTTGACCCAAACGGAAAGTTTTGTCTGATTTAATGCTAAACTAAATAAGGGGTGAATTAGAATTTTGTGAAGTTTTCAATATTCAGTATTAAATGGTTTTCCGTTTCATTACTATTGTTTCAACTGATAATCAAAGTTCTGATCTGAGGCTCAAACTCTTTGATGATCACTAGTTTGTGTTCTCACAAATAAATTATGTAATAATATAAGAGAAGTAAGACTTTCCTATATATTGAGATTTAGGTAAACTTAAAAAAGGGGCAAAACTGTTGTAAGCGTATTGTTTGCCGGGACTTATTATGACCTTCTCATTAGTGAAGGATATATAGGATGCCATCGGACACATGCGCTTACAGTAGAGGTTCACTTCACTAATACAACAACTCATTTAATGTAAGTATTGATGGAATTTAACCGATTTTTTACCGAAAAATATCGTTTTTTAACCGAAATTTTGTTAAATAAGTTCCTAAGGATTGAAGTGATTTAAGTCTTTTTCTTAAAATAATTGAATTTAATATAAAAGTCGAGGAATAAGTGCCGGCATTGAATTGAATGCCTGTGCAAAGTGTCAGCCATTTATATGATTTCAAGTCTGCCTTTGAGTAGAGCCGGTCCTCATATTTCTCTTTAATTTTAATAGATTTGAATCAATTCTTACATAAAAGAAATCAATAAAAAGAATGGCTTTCCTCGCATTGAATTCCTGTCCAAATACTTTGACCAGAGCTCTGGTAAGTCTTTTCACTATTTATTAAGAAAAACATCGATAATAAAGCGGTTTATCTTTTGTTTAGGTGTTGGGCCGATCAGTGGGAGCCCGACCTGTGCTGAGCGCAATTAACACTAATACCACTCAAATTAGTGGTCAAACGATGTCACCAAATGATAAACCAATTGTTTCGTTACAATTATTGCGAAGTCTTCACACAAGTGGTGTTCAGCGGGACATCGATAGCGCCGCCAAATTCATTGGTGCCGGCGCTGCTACTGTCGGTGTCGCCGGTAGTGGAGCTGGAATTGGTTCAGTCTTCGGTAGTCTTATCATCGGTTATGCGCGAAACCCATCCCTTAAGCAACAGCTCTTCTCTTATGCCATTCTTGGGTTCGCCCTCTCCGAAGCTATGGGTCTCTTCTGTCTTATGATGGCTTTCCTTTTGTTATTCGCCTTCTAATGACTTCATTACATAATAATTATGTTTTAAAATTAGTTTAAAATTAATTAAATATTCGACAAATTTTTGGTTATTATTTGAATGAAAATCGGATTTATTGTAGAAATTCGGGTCAAAACGAATCGCATCTAAAGTTGGAATTCAATAAAATTCTTAGTTTTAATTTCGGTTCAATTTTTGAATCCTTTTTTCAAAATCAATGTCTTTATAGTGAAGAACAGAATTGGACTCAATTTTACTTCAAATCATTTGGAAATAAAAAATTAAGTAAATTTGAAAATAGGGTCCAATAACTGATAAAATACTTGTCATACATGTTAAGAATGAAAATGACCATGCTCATTTTGAAGATTAGTGTAATTCTGGTTAATTTGGAATTTAATTATACGATAAAAAGTATTAAGTATAAACTCTTTAATGAAATCTACAAATAATCCATTGAATTGTTGTCTAATTAAATGAGTGTTTATTTAATTAACAATCAATTTGTAAATCAGTGAAAGTATATAAATATATAACTGGTTTAAAAATGGATGGCTTTCAAGAAAATTACGGTAAAGTTATAGACTAGAGACCCAAATAGGACGGAAAATTCACTGTCCGGTCCGTCCGACTTTTTCAGAATCTCAGATCCGTCCGGTTCGGTCCGAAAAACAAAATTTCTATGTCCGGTCTGGTCCGTCCGTAATTTTATTTTTAGCAAATTTTAAATAATATTAATTTTAGAAATAACTATCAAATTGTCTCAATATTTTAAATTATTCATATTTTCGATAATATTTCCTCATTTTAAAAATTATTTAACACAATATTTAGTAATTAAACATAATTTTTTCTTTAAAGAAATAATCCCTCGACAAATATTATATTTATTTGAATAATTTTTAAAATTATCTAGCTTCATTGAATAATAGATACTTTTCATGAAATAAAAGCTACATTTAAATCTCTATTATTTAAAATTTTTGGACAATTTAACTCTATGTCCGTCCGGTCCGACATTTTAAGAGACACTTGTCGGTCCGGCTCGAGTCCGATTCTTTTTTGGCTTTTGTCCGGTCAGTCCGAGTCCGGTCCGATTTGGGTCTCTATTATAGATATTATGTTTATCTGAGACATATTTTTTTATATTTTGGTATATTGAATAGTTGAGAATATTTAACAAAACTTAGAAAATACAGTAATTACTCGATTTAAGCCAACTTTTGGGTCAAAAATGTTTGGCTTAAATAAAGTTAACTTAACATAGGATTGAAACAATTGGTGTCGAAAAATTCTGTGCTTAAATCGAATTTAGCCTAAATAGTGTTCGCCTAAATCGAGTAATTACTGTAATTCAATGAATGCCAGTAAAGAACAGTAATAACCAAACTTATATTATCAGGAATTAGAATTTGTCTAGTTCTTATTTTTATAATAATTGAATGCAAAGAAGTATTAAAATTATTAAAAGTTTAAGCCTTAAACAATTGAAAAGTAGTTAAACTTTTAAAATTTAAAGTTTATTTATGATTCATATAAATTAAACCTTTTTTTTTGTTTAAAATAAACAAAAGAAATATATTCTTCAAAAATTTTGATCCCTTTTTATGACAAAAATCTCAGAATAATTATAAAATTAGAATTAAAACTCAAATTTTCGTTAAATTTATAATTAAATAATAATCAATATTTGAGGTCTATTTGAAAAAAACGATAGAAATAATGATTCGTTTATAATATAACTTAAATTATATAAACCATTTATCAATATTTTAGTAGTTTTTCACAAATATTTGTTTAAATATTTGTTTTGTTATAAATAGAGAACATAAAATAAAACTTTTATTTCTGGCATTCATTTAGAAAATTAAATCAAATGAAAAAAATGAAGGTTTAGTTGGAAAATAAAGAGCTCTAATTCAGTCCTATTGAGTTGAGTGCAGTTCTATTTGATTTAATCCTTAAATTAAAATATATGGATGTTTTGGACACCTTTTTAAAAATAAAGATAAGTGAAGACAATTTCTTTTAAAAGACTTCAACATTGAATCACAAAATTCTAGTTTGACGTACATTTCACACAACTTTTCAGTACTAAATTTTATACCAATTTTGAAACATTTAATGAAGAATCAAAAGTTAATTTTAAGAGAATTTAGTTTTGAAGTAATCGACACAAAGTTATGGAAAATATTTGTTTCTGAAATCTGTTAATAAAAATAATACTAAGAATCTCTAAAAAGTATCGGCGCTCACCATATAAAGAGTTGGATGAAAGCAAATTGTGATTATTTTCACAAATAGAATGATTGATAATTGTCTCTAAAAGGGGTCAAAGCAGTAATAAAAACCAATTGAGGAAGTTTTCTAAACCCAATTATCAATCATTTTTCACATTTTTTATAATCAATTTCTTCCGAATTCTCACCGATTTTTATGAATGACTTTCTAAAGGTCTCAATAAAATAGCGTTAAAAGTGTTGAAAACCATTTCTAGACACAACTTTCACTTTTTTTGTCACTAATTTTTAATTAAATTAATTATTTTGATAACTTAATTACTTAATTTAAGTCCGAGAAAATTAAGAACTGCAGTGAAAGGCATCAGTGCTCTAACAAAATACAACTCAATATAAATTTATTTTCACTACAAATTCATTAAATTAAATGACTTTCCATTAAAACTTTCAAATAAAGTAAAGAAAAAAAATAAGGAAATGAAAATATTTATAATAATAAAAGATTTATACAATTAATGTTATTATTTTAAATTATATATAAGTATTACTAAAAATTATCAAAATTCTAATCAAGGTAAAAATGGTCAACAATTTATAGTTTTGATAAACATCTGAACAAAGTTTATAAACAATTTGATAATTACTTTAATTATCAAATTTGAAGTAAAAATAAAAGTTGTGCCAATTCTTCTCATTAATTAACTATTAATTTAATTATTAAATTACCTAAAATATTTTGTGCAAGGTAATTTGATTCTAAAATGAAGTAGATATCAGAGAATATACAAAATGAAATGAAAATTATTTTTAAAACTAATGTTAAATATTTGATTCAAACTTCTCTTTAATTCTTTAAATTAGAATTCTTTTAAAAATGAATTAAACCCTAAAAGTAGTGATTTGTCAGACATTGGTTTCTATCGGAATAAATATTTCTACTGATTTTTCTTATATTAATTAGAATCTTGTAAAAAATATATATAATTAGCATGCAAGAAAATGCGGTAATCGGTTTTAGACATTGAAGCAATTTTATAAAAATTGACTTGGTGCAAATTTGATTTATTCATTCCTGAGTTCACCACAAAATTAAATATCGCTATACTTTGATATTTATTAATAAAACAAAAGTTATTTTATTGTTTTGGAAAAAATTGAAAAACGTTTTACACTTTATTTAAGGCAGAGATTAAAATGTTTTTCTTTGAACCAAAAACTCAAAATTTTGTAATTTTTTTTTAAATATTAAGTCAGAAATAATCAAAAAATGAATAAAAATACAAAAATAGTATTTTTCCCTCCATTTTTAGAATATATTTGGGAAATTATTTTGATATCCTTCAACCCCCTTAACCCCCAGAACTGAAACTTTTCGCCATCACTGAAAGGATGGGTAAATTTCCTTAAAAAGTAATTTAAATTCATAAAAAAGTTATAAAAAGTTAATCTTTTAATATGTTTTGTCTCCAAAAAACTTTTAAAAAAGTTATTTTTAAAAGAAAGTTAATTCCTGTTATTATTTAATGGTTAATAGCAAGTAGTGGTCAGACATTAATTCCGGAACGGAATAAATGATTTTTTAATAAAAGAAAGCAATAAAATAAAGAAATGTTTTCCCTCTAAATGATGTTAAATGAAAAATAGTTTCCAGTGGTATATATATTGAGTGAAATTCACCTAAAATAGTGTTCCACTTATTTTTTTATCCATGAAATTACGAGTTTTTGTCAAACAAATTATACAATACTATGGAAATACAATACGATAATAATGGAAAGCCATTTGATTAGTGTTTCCCCGCTTTCCTATCAAAGAGAATACGGAAACTCAAAGTTTAAAACGAAAAATAAATAAAAAGAGATTTTATTTATTAATAAAAAATATAAATAAATAAATAATAAAAATATATAAAAAAAGACAATAAAAAAGAATTTATGGGTGAAATGGTTTGAAGAAAGTGTAAAACGAAGAAAAACAATTGATTAAAATAAGAGATAGTGGGAGTAAAAGTGATATGACTCGTTTCCAACTGTGTATACAATCGGGACAAAGCAGACAACCACTGCTTTCAATTAACACTGAATTTAAACCGAATTCCAATTTTTAAAATTAGATTTTATATTAATATTTGAGTGCTTTCCTATCAAAGCATCGAAACGGCGAGAGAAGTCTCTCAGAGAACCCAATTTAAAACTCTCCGATTGTCTTCAATTATTTGGCAAATGCTGTGCTCTGCTCTGAATTGACCAAAACTTCATAATTTCTGATCCAATCAAATGTTAAATAACAGAATATTTGAGAGAATGCGAGAGAGAGAGAGAGAGAGAGAGAGAGAGAGAGAGAGAGAGAGAGAGCACTGATTTAGTGTTCGCGTGTATAACAGTTATGCAAAACATTTGTAGTCTTAGATTAAAGCCAAACGATTGTCGGACTCTCGAGGAATATAAACAGAATTGTGGTCTTCAGAGAAAAACCAATTAAAGTTTGAAAACAAAACTCTTAGCAGTGAATGAGTACATCACGAAATCATTTGAACGCCCGGTTCTATTGTAAGGCAGAGAATGAGCATTGGATGTGAGTCAGGCCAAAGTAGGCCAACCGTTCAGCTCAACGGCTATAACAACTGCTTTCTTTCGGCTCCAAACGAAACACATATTCAGAGATCACTTCACAAATGATTTGTATGTCATTCAGACCAGATATGAAGCGGAGCTCTTCTCAACATTTATTATTATTAATATTATTATTATTATTATCGCATCTCTTCTTTATTATTGTTGTTCACAATCTCTAACTTTTCTTCAATTTTTGTTTTTTAGAGTAAATTTCATTTAAAACTTTTTCAGATATTTTTCATTAAATTTTTTTTCTTTATATAAAGTTTTTCTTCAAAGTTTTCTATAAAATATTCTGTTTTGTGTTATGAGTATAAAATAAGTGAAACATTTTATTTAAAAAATTAAAGAAATGATATTCTCTTAACGACAAATTGGAACTAAACTTTTTCTAAATGGGATTATGCGAAATAAACCTGCAATTTGTTATAATACAACTCAATGTTGTCTAATATATAATTTGTTAATTACTGTAATATTCGGTAATTACTATAATTTTATATTTCATTTCATATCCAAAATTAATTATTGTCTAAATTGAAGGCATAGTAACCACTGCCTCAAACTCTTCGATACGAACTGACAAAATCCAGAATAAAACTGAATTAACTATATTTCAATCAAATTATGCCAATCAAACGATTCTTAGCTCAACACAAGAAGTAAAGACATCGACACAATTATCTAAGAGTCGCACCAAAAGAAGTATCTTGCAATTGGCCGGAATGATTAGATGTGTCTCTGGTTGTGACCCTTTTAGTTACAAAAGTTATGGCTGTTATTGTGGTTATATGGGGGCCGGAATACCCGTTGATATGATTGATAGGTAATAACAATTGTATATCAATTCTATCAAAATTTTGTCAAATTCTGTATTTAATAAATTTTCATTCATTTAAGATGTTGTTGGGAACACGACTGGTGTTACACTCACACCGCTTGTCATCAAACTCTAGTATATTTTCTTCAATATGAATGGAGATGCATTAGACCAGGTTATGCCCAGTGCGGTAAGTCTGACACAAACCTTTCAATTATTGATTACTAGAATTAATAATAAATAAAACGAAAGTGTTATGAAGTGTTGTGATGTCACTGAATGTCAGTGAAAGTCACTGAATGTCCCAAAATTCAAATAACAATTTTAATGATTCTTCAGTTATATTAAAGAAAACTCGTTGTAATGCAGGTGTTGTGCCATTTGGAAGCAGAAAAGAGAAGTGTTCCTATCAGTTATGCCAATGCGATCGGGCTTTCGCTAAATGTTTGAGTCGAATGCCCTGTCCTAACGAAAAGCCAATCTGTCAATCGTCACCAATAATTGCCATTCATAACATTATTGTCGGATAATATAATGTTTAACTTATTATTTATTTGAAAACATTTTAATTTGTGTTTTGTTTTGTAAATATGGTTACAATAATTATTTAATTGAAAAAACGCACACAAAAGACAATTCTGTATATAAACCACAAAATATGACATAATTTTGTTTGAATGCAATGACTGTGCGATTAATCACTTTTTAATAATTATGAATAAAAATTTAATTAATTCGCATAAAAATTCAAATATAAAACACTTATTTTAATACTTAAAAAAACCATTAAATAAAATCTATATTAAAGAGAATAACCACTTAAAGAACCTGAACGCCACCCATGATATTAACCGGTCTGTTCTTATATTTTTTCGAGATATCGTTTTCGATCTAAATTTAAGTTTAAAATTAATTAAATACTTTCAATAAAATTCAAATACCTTTTTCTGTAGTTCTCGTGTCTGAGTGATCAGAATCGGAATTTTAGGTTCAATGAGACCCATCTCTTCAATTGCTGTCAATCTTTTGTTTTCAAATATTTTCGATCGATTCAGAGCTCTTTCCGAAAGGGATTCGATATGTTTTAACTTCTCTGAAACGCTTTCAATATATCTAACATTTAGAAAGAAATGAGTTTTTGTTTTAAATTTCATATAAATAATGAATTACTTTGTGCTGTCTTTCATATAATAAAGAACTTTCATTTTGGGTTCCGTCAAATTATTCAAAAGTTTTTTAACGGCAGTTAACATCGCAGAGACGCCGTCAGGAGTTGTCAATTGGAGTAAAGGCGGAGCGCTTTGAAATTGATTTGAGGAAACAATATCTTCATCCGAACGTAATTCGAATAATCTCTGGTCGAGAAAACCTTCGATCTAATCATTAAACAAATAATTGAATATTATTTCTCTCAATTAAAAAAATGAGTCAATACTTCTAAGAGTTCATTAATTAAATGATTTCTAGAAGTAGTGTTAAGCAGAACACTCTGCGCGTCCTCTCCTTTGGCAACATTTCCTTCAACTGGTTTTATATCTTCAATGGCCGACCCATTACTCGTAAGATCCCAATTAATGGCATCATTTCCATAATCTATTTGTTGATCGGGAGATAAGTCGTCCTAAAAATAAATAAATTTAAATAATAATTGATTTAATGGAAGTCAAACCTTTTCAATGTGAACAAAGTCTCCATTTCCAGTGGACGGCGATTCAGTGCTGGCCGTGTCGTCACCGAAATCTATTCCATCGCCAAAATCGATCTGAAATATTAATAATAATAACAAGAAATTCGATAAAAATATTTCATTGCTTACATTATCGTTACCGACATCTGAACTAAGATTTTCATCGGTATAACAAACCGTTGATTTGTATTCTTCAATAATGTCGGGCACAACACCCGTTCGGTATTCAAAATAAGTTGTGTTTCCCTTTTCCAGTAAATAACATAAAACGGGTAGTGATTCAACTTTTTCTCTAAATTTAATTAAATTAATGTCAAATATTGAGATATTTAAAGAAATATACTTTTTAAGAGTAAAACTAAGGAATGTCTTATAATAGTCTCTGATAAGTGAGAGTTGAGGTATTTCTTCATAGATTTGATCCAATTTTTCGGGCAATTTATTGAGTTGACTCATTAATTCTTCTTTAATATTAGTTCCCTAATAACAGATAATTGAATTAAAATAAATTATAATAATTAGAAGCATTTGTTACAGTAATTCCGAGATTCTGTGCGGCCGACAAATACTCGGTTTTGTAATTATTTGATTGTTTAATACAATCCTCACTACTTTTCTCGCATTCGGTGACAGTTTGTTGACATTTGAGGACCTGTTTCTTGAGTGACGGCACCTCATAATTAACATTTCGTATAAGAATCTGAGCCGAATCCGCTTTAATTCAATATAAATAAATAGAAATCAATTTAAGAATAATAGGAATTGAAATCCAAACCCAAATAAATGTTATCCCTTTCGTATAGTTTTATAATTTCGATCCAATCTTTCATTCGTTGAGAAGAATAATAACCAAAAATATTCTTCGAATCGGATTCCGTTTCCTTCAATATCTCAACAATTTTAAGACAAACAAAATATTCGATGTCTGCCATCAAAACTCATTAAGAATTGGAAGTAAAAGAATTGGCAAAAGAACTCACAATTTCCAGATAATAATTCAGTGATCTGAGGGTTGGGTGGCATGTCTTGGATGGCGGACTTGATTTTGTTGCGAATCGCTGTCAAAGAGTTTTGCCATTCCTTAGGACAGTGTCGACGACTTATTAACCAGTCTTTTGATTTAATCAAAACAATATTTTGTCACATATTTGACATAATTGACAAAAAGAGTAATAAATATGATTACCCAGCAATTTGTTTGTGTGAATATCAATCGGAAGATTACTTTCACCCATTGTTTTAAATCATTTATTTAATTAAAATTAAAATTAAATGAATTAAAGATTAGCTGAGAATGGCTTTAATGCCATTAATGCCACGCATTTCATACTTTTCTCTAATAATATTTCAATATTTATTTACTTTTATTTCATAGAAATCCAAAAATTACGACAAATATTATCACAAAAAAGGATCTCTTTTTAAATCATTAAATAATAATAATTATTACAAAATATTTTTAAAATTAATAATTAATAGAATTTTTCACTTAATCTTTGAACTAATTTTTCATATCTTAAGTTTACTAGGTGAAATTCTATTAGTTAGAACATGGTCAGTAATTAACTGTTGATTAATATAAGAACAATAAGTATAATCAATAATCAAGAACATTTTATTAGAATAATTACAAACAATTTTTGTTTTAATTGGAAGTTATTAAATGATAAATTCTTATTGAATGTGGAGTTATTAAAATACTAATAAATTAACAAATTTACAAATTAACAAGTTCATTTTGCTTTTAGTTTATTTGAAAACATCGATATAATGACTTTAAGAACATCTGTTTCTAAGTTTCACTTCATTTGCAAATTTGTTCAGAAAATTCACACGAATTATAAGTCATTAATTTGTACTAAAAGTGGAAACAAATCAATAAATTTGACAAAAAATATACATTAAAATAACGATAGAAAACAAACAAATTATAAAAAAGATTTTATATAAAAACATTTGCATTAAATCACAATTTAAAACAGAATTATAGCTGAAATCGATATAAATATTAATTATTAAGAAAATTATAGGAATGTCTTCATTTGAAAAACTTCTCTATTGATTGCAAACAACTATAAAATTCACTAAAAGTTATAGAAATTGCTTTTATTACGGCTCACAAACTATTTGTAGAAAACTAATGACTTTTCAATTATTTGAGCAAATATTTAGACTTAAGTTAAGTTAAAATATTTCACTTCAGTTTTGATCCAAATATCGATTTATAAGAAATAATCAATACTTATGTTATATTCACTTCAAACCAAACTCTCAATAATTTCTATATTTCTTTTGCTAACAATTATTGCGGAAATTCCTGTTCAGAGTCGGGATGTTTTCGGATGTTATAAATGAATTGTGGATTACAGAGAATCACATATTTCTTGTAATGTCTGGCAGTCGTGAACAGGAGAAGACCCGATTTAAAGGAAAGGGCAGAGAATACTGAGGCCGGAAAGTAACTGAAGCGACTCATTTCAAACATATCTATCAAACATTTAATCAAAACAATTAGTGGTTTAAGAAAAACAAAACGAATACAAACTTTGTTTTCTGGTAATAAAAAGTGCAAGGTAAACTCCAAAGGCCACAAATGAACTCAACAAAACTATTAGACCCAAAAGTTTGAGATTCTCGAGTGCTTCCGGTTCGTACCACTCATCGATCTTATTCTTCAGATACAAATAGTTCAGATGAAATACACAAAACGAGAAAATCCCTTCAAAATAATAACAATAATTATATTTAAGTATTTAATTGATATATGTTTTGGTAATACCAGTGATGAACCCCCAAACGGCCGCATTATAATTGTGGTAATAGAATAGAAAGACCAGGAATATTGATATTCCAGAGAGGGTTCCAATCATAGAGAGGATGAGTTTGAATATAACTGAACATCGATTACAACAAACCATATTTCAAGTATTCATAAGTTTTTGATTCAAACTTTTGAAAAATATTTACATAAAATATTGAAGTATTTAAAAGTGGAATCAATTTGAAGAGAAAAACACAATTTTATTGGAATTTATTGGAAATGAATGTAAAATAAGAAGAATTGAGTGGATATGAGATACGCCTCACTTTCATTCACTTATATATAATAATTGAGTGAATATAACACAAGTCTATAATAAAAGCGATTTTTCTGACACATTATGATTGAAATACTCAACGTTTCGACCAAAGCTTTTGTCGTCTCTTTGAGGTCGACTACGAACTAGACTTTACTCTTTTGAGGACCAAATTCGCTATAAAAGTAGCCATAAATGTCATGTTTTGATGACACGAGTTATTGATGTTTACTCTTATCTTATAATAACAAAAATGAAAAGAAGTGTTTGTATATCACATATAATGAGAACCAATGGTTTAAAGAACCAAAACCTCTGTAATAGACTTACAGATAGATTCTGATCAGTCAGTGATCGGTGAGGTTGAGCTCATCATAAGTCCTTCCCTTTTCTAATATAACGTATGAGTTGCGGTTTAGGCACTTGTAATAAGACTGGTTCATAGTTTATCCCCCCTTAGTATTTGCCCCGAGTCTATAGCCCTGCCTTTTGTTGGTCTTCCTCTACATTAAAGACGAACACAAATGTCGCTCACAATTCGATTTAGAGCTCATTCACCACAACATACAAGAGATGTGATGTTCCTCTTTAGCGATCGATAAAATAGTGGGTCTTATCTCAAGTAAAGGACTCCACCCATAGATACGAACCCATCAAAAGACATAATAAATCGACTCAATTGGGAATAACAGCGCTGTTCTCTTCTGTTCACAACTTTGTTAACAGCTGTCACACCACTGGTTCCACTTTCTTCTGGAATTATCTCTTTTTGTGAACGCTATTAAAAACATCTGTTATTTGATTGATTCCAATATATTTTTCAATGAGTTTTCAGTTAAACCAATAATTTTGATAAAAACGAAGACATTTCTAAAGTAAAGTTCAGTCAATGTTTTGACTGAAAATTAACGCAAATTTTGGCTCAAAATTTATTTTTTAATTTTAAATATATTAGACATTAATTGGGAAAAATGTGCGGAGGATTCACCTGCACTAAGAATGCGTTGACAGCCCTTAACATCCTTTATATCGTAAGAATTAGTTTATTTAAATTTAATGTAATTTAATGATTGATTGTATGAAAAGGTGGTGTCTTTCATCCTGGTATTAGTGGCCGCTTACGGTCGGGCCGCTAATCAGGTGACAAACATAACAATAGTCGGCGGTATTATCGGTTGCGGTGTTTTCCTCTTTATTTTATCTCTGTTGGGATTAGTCGGTGCCCGTAAACACCACCAGGTCCTTCTCTTTTTTGTAAGTATTACAACTATTATTGAAAGTCTTCTATTAATTATGACATTTACACGACTATTACCATTACAACAGTACATGGTTATTCTATTCATTCTATTCGTGGTACAATTCAGTATTGCCTGTGCGTGTCTCGCATTTGGAACCGAACAGCAGATAGAGTTGGCTAAAAAAGGTTGGGATAACGCATCCAAACAAACACAACAAAGCGCTCAGACATACTTCAATTGTTGTGGTTTTACCAAGAACAAATCTATTCTTACTGAAAAAGACTGTCCAAATGTGAGACAATTTATTCATTTCTTTTGAAATAATATTTGGAATTCTCTGTAATTCAGGTGAAGTGTTGTATAGATCCAAGAGATTGTTCCAAATCTTGTGATGTGTGTAGTCGTGACATCAAAAAAGCGATCGCAAATGCGCTTCAAATTTCTGGTAATTTTTTAATTGCACTGAATTTATAAACTTATTTACGTCCGATAATAGGTTGGGTCGGAATGTTCTTCAGTTTTACAGAAGTGAGTCATTTATTCGGGACTTAATTTTGTTTAAATGATTTGAATTATCATTTATTTAATTATTTGTTTATTCTGTTCTACTAATAGTTTATCGGTGTTTGGCTAACAGTTCGTTATAGAAACCAGAAAAACCCTCGGGCAGATCCCAGTGCTTTCCTTTGATCTGCCAATTGTTTCATTGAATGTTCTTAAAAGCTGTTCACTAACTGTTTGATCATAACTTTGGTTTACTTCAATAATTCCATACTTTTCTGAATCACTTAATCCCCAAATAATTGATATGTTTTTCTTCAAATTATCCTTAAATTTCATTTTCCGGTTGTAATCGGATTAACATTTTATAACATTTCTCTAACAATTCCAGTATTTATTTATTTATTTTTATTTATTAATAATTTGAGCCATTATTGCAGTTAATAGCTGTTGGGTTGGCGTTTAAATTCCGCGGTTATCGGAACCCCGAACTCAATCCCTACCAATATTTCAATTCTTGAATTCTAGTCATAAATTAAACTGTGAGTCAATTCGTGTGATTTAATGACAATAACTTAATATTTTTCTTCTATTTATTTAAATAAATGAAAATATTTTATTCTTAAGTTTATATTAAATCAATAAAAATATTTGAAAACAATTTGTTTTTCATTTCTTTTTTGTCTTATATTTGTTTTCCTTTAAACACAAATTCAGGAAATTTCTAAATGAATATAAAATGAAAATAATTTAATTTATAGCTTTAATGTCAACTTTAATACATTCATAATAAAGATATGACCTTAAATGCAACGGAAAATCACTTTCCGCTAAATTTTAACTGTAAGTAATGTTCACTTATTATCAGTAATAATAGGTGAAAGTATATGAAAAAGTATAAGCTCTACAACAAATACTTATAATTTATTTCATTTTTATAATCTATAATTTATAGACTATAAATCTATTCAACTAAATATGATTAACAGATAAAACTATTTATTGAAATCTTTATCTCTTTGTTAGCTATTATTCCGTCTCTTTTAATGAAACTGATGTTTGACTGTAAAAATGTTTGTAATGTTTGGTAACCCCTAACGACACAAATCATATGTTTCTCACATTTTCTCTATTAAATGTCCAAAAGTTTGATTTAATCCAATAATAAACATAAGTTTTTGATCGTTTTGTAAAATGAGCTTAAATTATATGCTATCGTATGAAGACTTTATATCTCTTCATTCAAACCAATTGTTGGCTTCAGAGGTTCCCCAAAGATATTGGGAATCACTTTATCG
>JAQIXI010001247.1:0-14750 GCA_034700165.1 Galumnidae sp. Gr-Ori-00277 | reverse complement strand
ATTTGTTTACTTTCCTTAAAAAAGGAGTTTTTTTTTGCTTAAAATGTTTTGCGTGATTAGTAATATGGGGTATAATTTATGATAGAATTATATTACATTTTATTACATTATTATAATTTTTGGTAAATAATATAAATTTGACTATAATTTAGGCATTCATTTAATAATAAACATTAAATAAGAATTTTTGTCTAATTATACAGACTTTGTGTTTCAATAATTAAATCATTTAATGAGTAATTAAAAGCCATAAATGTTTTATCATTGAAGAAGTGGTGAAACCAAAGTATACACAAAAATATCTCAATTATTCTGTTTTTTTGTCGTTTAAATTAGTTTCGGATAAATTAACAAAAGGTTTACTCCACTAACAAACGGTTGTCGACACAATTTTGTCAAATTTGAGTTAAAAGTCATTCATCAGTTAATTGGGAAATGTGTGGACATCCCTGATCTCAATGAATACGTCAAAGAGTTGGCAACAAATTTAGGTTAAATATTAAGAAAAAGTGGTTTCTCTTAAATATTGAAAATAAAATTCCAGAACCTTTTTCTCAAAATAAATTTTAATTAAAGTCTTCTTTAAGTGATTAAAAAGTCGTAAATATTTTGTCAGTTATTTCTGTTGGCATTCATTTCACCCAAAATTTTCTTTAATTTTAATTTTAAAAATAACAATAACTCAGAAAATATCTTAAGTTAAGACAAAAAATACTATTTTTAGTCTAATCGTGAAAAAAGCAAAAGTGAGACAACAGTTGATAAACATTTGAATCAATAGTTTGAAGAACTTTGAGATAACACTAAATAAATGTCACAAAACTTTTCAAATGAATTATAATTTTCGGTAAAAACATAAACCGATAATTAAGTGATAAATGTCTTAAGATTTGCAGAGATTTGTATTTGCGATACACTTATTGTTTGACTAATATTTTATGTCTAATTTTTTGGCAAAAGACAAGACATCACTTGAATTGTATTAAAATAGATCTCAATATGACTTACATTGAAATCGAGGAAAAAATCACATAAAAGTGGAAATGAAATCACAGTTTTAATTGAAATCACAGTTGAATTTAAATATCAATTGTAAGTCATCTGATTGTAGAACAAAATCTAAATACAAAACAAATTTTATATTTGATTTGATTAACACATTCTTAAGTGAAATAAATATCATTAAGAATGTGAAGACTCGCTTCCAAACAAAAGAACCGATGGATTCAAATGACAATTATTTTTAGGAAATAGTGTTTCTCACCGAAAGTCTCTGCAAATTGTTGGACACCTTTGACTTCTGCTCAATAGACAGACAGATATCAACTAAAATAAGTTCCGCATTAAAAACTGATGTAATACAAGTGAATGTCAACTTTGCAATATGTGCAGGGTTAACTAAAAAGCTAACTTATCATTAAATTGCTCGCTGCATAAATTTTTGTTTGACTATTGATCGTTAGATTTGCATAATAACTTTATCAAATGGGCTTGGTCTTTATATTTTGATAGCTGATACTTGAGCTAGATCAATTATTTAGATAAAATTATTTATACGTAGTTTATGTGTTAAAAACATTGAATTTTCAATAAAAATATTCAATAAAAACAATTTATTGAAACTTTTCATTAGTTTTTGAATAAATTTTTTATTATTAAATAAAATGAATTTATATTTTAATTCTTTGGTTTATTTTAATAGAGGCTTAAAATCAATGAATTTTATGTCAAAACGTTTTATAAATGAATGGCATTTAATAAGTAGTGTTTGTTTGCAGAGACGGCCAGAAATCGTACCCGAAATGAATTGGTTGGAGAAGAAAATGTCTGAAGTATTGTTCACTGTTGAGACCAATAGAAGTCTTTATAGTGACCACGAAATGAGACACTTTGAGGACATGTAATGATTAACGAAAATTTAAATTTTGTTGAAATTCAGTCTAAATGTGTTTTTCAGTCGTCGCGCAAAACGTATCGCTTCGGGCGATAACGTCGATGAAAAGGATTTGGACGCAGCGGCCAAACAAACCGCTCAAGACTTTGAAGAATTTTATAACGACTTATACCAGAAATTTAAGAAATCGCCGCGAATTACACGTCTGTATTGATGTCAATATTTTGATGTAAACTCTAAACAGTTTTTATTCAGAATCTGATGTAACCAACGATAAGAGATCTTTGAATCGATGTCTGGATAAACATCTTTTGCTCGTTTGCAGACAGAAATTGGGCGAAGAATATAAATGGCTTTTACCACAGGCTGTTAACATCGCCGATGAAACTATGAGACAAACCGCCGAAAGAGCTCTCAAACAATTCTCTAATATTAATAACCAAATGGAGGTCACATTCATAGGGAACGCGCCCTCAGCTGTATATTCATATAATTATCCACAAGAAGTGACAAAAGAGATCGGAATCAAAGGCGCGAAAGTATTCTTTTTCAAAGCGGAACACATCAGCGGAAACTTTGAGTCAAACAAAGATTTTTGTGAGGATTACCAATGGCTTAATCGTAAAGAATTGCCATTAATTTTACCCAAAAGATATTGGGATACAATTGAAAAGTCATTATTATTGGAAGAATTGGATATTAAAGAAGTAATAAATAGAAACAAGACTTTCAGACGTATTGTAAATAAGAAATTCTCATTTTCTCAATAAAAACCTTTTAATAAATAAATTTCTTTTTATAGATTTTGTAATTAAAAATAATTAAAACTTTTTAGACTACGATATAAATGTGTTTCCAATGATTATATGTCTCACATAATGAGTGATTGAGTGCCAAACCTTTATTTTGTTCAAATAAGTTAAGATCAGAGATGGCGAAAGAAACCCACTCTGGGGGGGGGGCAAGAGTAGAGCATTCTGGGCAAAAGAGCTAGAGCTTGTCCATAGATGTAATGTTAAGGTTTTCCAATTTTAGGAGTTGGGGGAATTTCGCCTATTTTTTTCTCCAAGGGGTATTTCATATCAAAGGAATACCCAGCCTTTTTCTATCCCTGGTTGAGATCTAGTTTCAATCGATAGCCAAAAATCAGTAGTAAATCATTGTCTTTAGTACTCTATAGAGTCTATACTATACTAAAACTTTCAGATTTATGTAAAAACACTCATTTATTTAATGATAAATCAAAATAAAATTCTTTTTTAAATCGAATAATAAACGAATAATAATTTGAAGAATATATCGATAATAAGAAAAGTATTTATAGTATATTTCACTAAATTGACAAAAAAATAAACACAAAACGACTCTATAATAACATTAATTTTGACAAATTCTGTACATTAAATGAAGATTTTTTAACTAAAATAAGAAAATGTGATTAACAATACATTATTATAATCAATATATAATATATTTATATTTATTTTAATCGAATGGTTTCGCAATTATTCGTAATATTAGTAATAAATTGTATTTCAATTTCGTATCCATTTTTTACTGCATATGAAAATTGTTTTAAAATCAATTTTGAGCTAAAAACGCGTGTTTGGGAGTCAACAAAAAGCCAGTGCTGACCAGTCTTATGGACGGGCGCTGACCAGTGAACAGGTCCCTAACACGCGCAGTTACTATCGTTTCGATTCGTACTATCATTGTTTAGATTAATTTTGTCGGGAAAGTCAGTGTTGTATAACTCGACTTCAGTCTCCTGAGCCAAACCATTCTTGGCAACAGTTTGGAACGCCTGCTCCACATTTATCGCTTCCTTAGCACTGGTCTCGAAATATGGGATATTGTTCTTACTCTGACACCAGCCCTGAGCTCTTTTGGTCGAAACCTAATTAATAAAAATTAGTCAAATGTCAAAACAAAAGCCATTCTATACTAACGGCTCTGTTCTCTAAATCCACTTTATTTCCGATAACAACAAACGGGAAGTTTTCGGGATCGCGAGGAGAGGCCTGGATTAAGAACTCATCCCTCCAGGAATCCAAAGACTTGAATGTGTTGGGAGCGGTCACATCAAAAACCAAAACACAACAGTCGGCTCCTCTATAAAAGGCGACTCCTAATGATTGGAACCTCTCCTGACCCGCCGTATCCCAAATCTGACAACAAATTAAAAATAATAATTAAATATAAATTAAATTTTCAATAAACTTCACTCAAAAAAAAGACAATATTTAAAGATTTAATAAAATTATAAATAAAAAAATATTTAATAATTAAAACAAACAAATAATTCAATGAATTACTCATTGATCTGTTATTTGCTTCAATTAATTAATAATGAGATCACAAATCGATATAAACAATAATGACCAAGGTCCTTGTCTAAGGGGGTAACAAAACTATTGAAATGCACTCAAAAAAATTTAATATAAATACAATTTTATCGATAATATAATTAAAAACAATTTTAAAGTTCAAGAATATAAGGAAAACAAAAAATACCAAAAGTTTAGACAAAGAAATAAATTAATGATAAAATATATACGCATTTATTGCATATATTTTATGCAAATAAAGATTACTCTCTAATAGGAAATCATTTTCATATTCAGAGAATCAATGATTACATCAATTATTTAATGAGTTATCATTTATTAAGTTATTTATAGATATAATGATTAGGAAATTATTCATTGATTTCCGAAGATTTATAAGAAAGGATTTAATGATAAACAGATGAAAATCAAATGATAACAAAACTTTGACATTGAATTCAATCAATCGATTTGTGACTTAAAAATCACTTCATTTGCACTTATTTTACACTAATTTTGTTAAATTTTAATAAATTAAGACATAAATATGAATGTCTTTTATGTAAATGTCTTTTAGGAAGTGTTTGATCTGACAAAAAGTGATAAAATGGTGACAATAAGACTGACCTGCATTGTGACGAGTCTGTCCTCGACAACCACTTCTTTGGTGAGAAAATCCGCTCCAATGGTAGCCTTATATTGATTCGAGAATTTGTGGTTAACGTATTGATTCATTAGAGATGTTTTCCCAACTCTTAAATATGATTCATATGTTTTAGTGATTTAATGATAAATTATGAGTCATATGAAGACATAAGACATACCCCGAATCGCCTAAAATTATTACTTTAAGCAATACTTTCTTTCGCGAAGCCATCGCTTTTGTATTAATTATATGTTTTTTATTAAAAATAAACTAAAATTTAATAAATAAATGTTTGACTTTTGATTAAATTGTTATACGATTTGTTGTCATATGATTTAAAGCAAAAGTAAAATCTGCCCACAATTGGAGTCAACACAAAAGACAAACAAATGGAAGATATGGCGCACAACAGTCACAACAGTCAAACTCTCTGACAGACATCACAACAATAATTACGTCCAAAACTTTTCATCCAAAAGTGTTTTTTTGTGTTTTTACTGATTTTACACTCATTTTATTAAAAGTTAAAAACTATTAAAACTAAATTATTTTATTATTATTTACTGACAATTAATTGAATCAATTAATTTCACTTTTTTAAAATCATTTCATGTTTTTTGTTGGACTCCTAAATTGAAAGTTTTATTATTGATTAATTGACCATGATTCATTGATTCAAGATTGTTAAAACTATCTGGTATTTAATTATTCCCAATTAAATTCCAATTTAAAGACTAATATTTTTGAAAATATTTATTAAATCTCAGATTACTTTATGTCTAAAAATAATTATTTTAACTTAAAAGTGAGTATTAATTCGTAAATAATTAATATTTGGTTAAAATTAAAAAAAACAACAATTTTTATATATTAATGAAATTAAGATTCAATTCGATTGAGTCGTATATATTTGATCTCAGATTTGTTTCCATTAAATATCCAATTAAAGAGTCCTCTGAAGAGACAGAATATAATACAAAACGATATTTCTATGGAATAAACGGCACAAACGAAAGACAGTCTAATACTAAATATAAAAGGGATTAAATATATTTAAATAATAATAATAAGAATAATTAGACACTAACTCGAAATCGATATACACTTGTGAACAGTCGTCGGGAATCAGAACTGAATGAAAGAGTAAATATGAGTGACATATAGTGGTGAGCGTTAAATGAGATCCATATAATAGGGCGGATGCGGACAATACTTGACTCATAATATAAATTACTTTAAATTTGTGACTAATTGTCGAACGAATCCAATGATTATAAATACTTTTATCCAAATTTGTAACAATTTTAGAGTCGAATTCATTTTTTCTAATAATTATAACCAAAATTAGTGCTGAAGTCGTCAATAAAATTAAAATAAAATTCTCGACGAATAAAATCTCGAGATATGGAACCACTTGTAGTTCAAAAACACATCTATGGATACAATAATTATTTTAATGATATATGAGTTGTAATTGTCTTACATTAAGATTATAAGTGAAGATATACTCCACGAAAGAAAGAACTGTTAAAATAAAAACAATTAATTGATTAGAAAATTGTCTGAAATTTTACTTTTGTTTGTCTCAAATGATTTCTGAGAGAATAATATCTTTGTTTAATATATAAGAGAATCGGCAGTAAAATAATGAGTGACGATATCGTAGAAATTGGTCCCATTGTAGCCAACAAAAGGATTACTACAATAAGAAAAGGCGCAGAAATCACTTCCAAATCTAACCATTTTGAGGGATCAGTTCTTGAGTTATCCAAAATTGACCGGATCATTGATTCGGATGGTCCAATTTGTTTTCTAAGATAATAACCTAGCAAATATAAAATTTGAATAATTATTTTAAAGTTATTCATTACTAAAATATGCAGAATATTCTGTACTCGACTTACATTCTCTACTATTAATTAAAATTTAGTTTAAATTTAATTTTTTTTAACATTTATTTAAATTTAGAAAAACTTTTAAAGACGGCATTGAAAGCGTCATCTTTGGAGGGAATAGCTTTGGGCAAACATTTCTCATATTACAGGTATACCTGCTATCAGTCCTTCTAAAAGATAACAAGTTTTCAAAAAAGAAGAAAACAATTTTCCAATACTTCTTCAAAGATTAGTTCTTAGACTTGAAGTCATTGAATAACAAAATAATAATCTCTGATATAATTTCTAATGAATTCAATTTTTTGTTTGAATAAATTAACCAAAAGTTTTGGTCCACTCTTTTATCTGAAACAAAATAAGTAAACTAAAAGTCAACACAAAGTTATCCTTGAATTTTGAAAACATATTTTTACTAATCTTTCAATAGTTTTGTTGGAAATTTCCGGAGAAAAATGTCCACAAATTTTCTCATCGATGACAATAAATATGATTTTCTCAAAAGATTGGGAATTAAAAGAAAGAACCTTGGTGTCTACAATAATGAATGGAGTGGAAATGGACCGGTACCAACAATTGAATATTTTTATATGTTATTTACATTTTAAGTAACGATTAGGTCATTCAATCCGTTTGTCCGACAAATAATAAAGTGATTGCGGAGGTATTGACGGGTGATTTGCAAGACTACGAGACGACAGCAAAAGCGGCACAAAATTCGTGGCAGATATGGGCCGGTAATGACATGTCATTGAAAATTAGATCAAAACTTTGATAAGAATATTACTTAAAATGGCATTGATTTCAGACATACCGTCGCCACAGAGAGGAGAAATTGTGCGCCAAATTGGAAATTCTTTAAGAGAAAAGAAAAGTGACCTTGGCAAACTGGTCTCACTAGAAATGGGCAAAATTCTTAGCGAAGGCGAAGGAGAAGTTCAAGAATATATCGATATCTGTGACTATGCGGTCGGACTCTCCCGAATGATTGAAGGAAAAGTATTGCCCTCTGAAAGACCGGGACATGTGCTCATGGAAAATTGGAACCCAATCGGCGCTATCGGTATAATAACAGCCTTCAACTTTCCGGTCGCTGTCTTTGGTTGGAATAACGCACTGGCATTGGTTTGCGGCGATTCTATGGTTTGGAAGTCGGCCCCAACCACTCCATTGTGTAGTATTGCCGTAACGAAAATTGTGTCCTCAGTTTTTGAGGCCAATTCACTTCCCGGTGCCATTTGCTCTTTGATATGTGGAGGTTCTGACATCGGGGAAGCCATGGCTAATGATAAAAGATTACCTCTTATCTCATTTACGGGCAGCACAACTATTGGACACAGAGTCGGTTTAGCCGTTCAAAACAGATTCGGTAAAAGTATTTTAGAATTGGGAGGAAATAATGCAATCATTGTCTGCGAGGACGCAGACATCAAAATGGCGATTAGAGCTGCCATTTTCGCCTGTGCCGGCACTGCAGGCCAGAGGTGTACCACAACCAGAAGACTAATTCTTCACGAAAAGGTCTAAATTCTAACTTAAAAACAAAATACTAAATATAAATGAGTTTAGGTTTTTGATGGAGTGGTGGCGGGTCTTAAAAAAGCGTTCGCACAGATAAGAGTTGGCGATCCTTTAGATAACAATGTCTTATACGGACCGTTGCATTCAAAACAATCGGTTGAGTCATATCTGTCAGTTGTTGACGAAGCGGTCAAATCGGGAGCAAAGATAGAGTGCGGCGGAAAAGTCATACAAAGAGAAGGAAATTTCGTCGAACCGACAATTATTACGGGTCTTAAACACGACTCACCACTCGTTCAGAGGGAAACCTTTGCACCAATTGTTTATGCCCTCAAATTTAGTGATTTAGAAGAAGCAATCAATTGGAACAATGAAGTAGACCAAGGACTATCATCCAGTTTATTTACTTCAAACCTTAACAACATTTTCAAAGTAAAATCACTAAAAAGTTTTTTAGTTTTATCTAATTTATAATCTAATGTTCAGTGGATGGGACCCAAAGGCTCTGATTGTGGTATAGTTAATGTCAATATTCCTACGAATGGCGCAGAAATTGGAGGCGCTTTTGGCGGCGAAAAGGTATGACTCAAAACAATCCCGATTTCAAACTTAAATTACATTTAATTAAAAGCACACCGGAGGGGGTCGGGAGTCCGGATCAGACTCTTGGAAACAGTATATGAGACGCTCCACCTGTACTATCAATTATGGCAAACAACTGCCTTTAGCTCAAGGAATCAAATTCGAGTAATCTTTGGTTAACGAATAATCAAATTTTATAAATTTTTATAAGAAATTATAATTGAAATAAAGACAAAAAAAGACTTATATTAAACAAAAATAATATAAAACATAATTAATGTTAATTTGACTTACATTAAATCAAAAAAATGTCTTCGTTTATACTTTGAACTAAACGAGGAAATATTTGTTGAGATTTTTAGCAAAAGATTAGAAATTAAATGACTTTTGAAAACAAATATTTTGTTTTCAAACTTTTGTTGTCACTTGACTTCAGATTTAAAGGGATTTTCATTGCATTACAAACACGTGTTTTGCCGTTTGTTTACATTTTTGAATCAATTGTTTCTCTTATTTGATTCAAATGAGTGACCAAATTCTCGATGAAAATTCGTGGTCACAAACTGTGAGCCGAGAAATAGAGATCGGTTTAGACCCTAAATTCATGGGAAATGAGGAGAGAGCTATCAGTCGGATCATTGACAACATGAAACTCAAATACAATTACGAGTAATAAATCATTTTTAAAACATTCCTTTAAAAACTATAAACTATTTTAATTAATAATTTGATCTACCAATAGATTAAAAGGTGTTTTACTAGATTATAGTCATTTGAAGTTTGTAAATGATCTTGGTCGGATTATTGATGACCAGCCCTCAATCTTCTGGAAAGTGAGCGCAGATTTCACTATTTTTAATGTATCCGAAGGACAACTAATGCGGGCAAAGATTAATAGGTTTTCAAATATATTTGGGCTCAACCAGCCAACTAACCATGATCGTTTTCTTTTTATGAATAGATTAGGAGAATCATATTGTGGGGCATTAGTCGGGGATTGTATTGACGCCACCATTAAATTTAGTGAAGAAATCAATAGAGAGGAAGAATTGGGTCCATATCTACAAATCGATCAACAAATCATATTTAGAGTCAATGGTTTCGACGCTTCCAATTGTTTTATTGATGCAATAATAGACCAAGAGTGTCTACAACTAATCCAACAATTGATTCCACTCAACGATGAGTTTAATGGTTTGTTTGAAGTCATTTACAATAAAAACACTAATATTTACTAAATTTTTATTTCAGAGACGTTCACAAACACTAAATTCTTTAATTAATAAATTAATTAAATTGTTATTTATTTTTCAAATCAATTTCATAATAAAATTTTTATAAACTTTTTATTTAAATAAAAAGTTTTCGATTGTAATTCAAGAAAAGACCCCCAAAACTATTTTATAAGAAAGACTTAAAAGACGTTTTGATTTCCACTGATTTAAATGTAAAATAATATATAATTTGAGCCCTTTTTCCGTTTCTCAAACTTTTGTTTACATATTTTTCCCTTTAATTTCATTTTTTTTATCAAATGAAACAAATATTTATAAATGAATTAAATTAATAATTGATTTGAAGTGTTTAGCAATGAATAGTATCGGCAAAGATTGTAATGAACTGAAGAGTCGATACGAGGAGTGCTTCAATTCGTGGTTCGCCGACAAATTTTTAAAGGGAACTAAAGAGGAGTCCTGTTCTCTACTTTTTACTCTTTACCAAAATTGTGTTAAAAAAGCGATTAGAGAACAGAAGATAGAGTTGTGGGAAATTGAGAAGAATGTCTTGGGATCAGACAATGAGGCAAAAGTGCCCGAAGACCACAACAAAGACCAGAAGAGGTCTAAATGATGTCCACAAAGTGTTCGTAGTTTTTGTAAATATAGTATTGTTTTGATGTAAATCGAGTTTATATTTTTAGTCACTTTTATTAATTAAAAAACAAATCAATTTCTAAACCATTTAATCATTGAATTAGTTTTTATAAAATTTATTTCAAATAAAAGAAAAAAAATATTTAAATAAATAATAATTTTATTGAGATATTAATCGAAGACTTCTTCAGCGCTTTATTTTTGTTTCTTTTGGTTCTCTAATTGAGACAATTTGTGGTCCCAATCAATGAGTTGTGTTTTGATGTTTTGAAGCCATTCGTTGTAAATGAGGACCAATTGTCGAGTCTTGTCATCAATTTTGGTGTACTCTTGGCTCTGTTCTAAACTAATTAAACGGATTTTATTTAATTTTGGGACAAATTTCTCAAAACTTCTTAAATGAGTGGAATCTATATTTTTGGACAATTTTTCAATTGTTTCCAAACTCTTTGAATTGGATTTAATCTGTTCTTCAAAATTAATGATTTGTTCAAATTTGGTCGAATCAGAAGTCATTATACGGTCGATGTATTCACTGTCCAAATACTTATCCAATTGTTGACACTTTTGAAAACAATTATTAAATCTTTCTTTTCCTGTCGTCAGTTCTTTCAGTTTGGACTCGATTTGAATCAATTGTTCGCAAAGAGAGTTATCGGAAGCCGTCGGCAAACGATTCCCTAAAATTGAATCTTCGATATATCTTAACCTCAATTCGAGTAAATCTATTGAAGAACTCATATTTCGTCACAAATCAATTCAATTATTATTAAATAATCAAAATTAAGAATAAATTACTTCTAAATTATTGACAATTTTAACAAAATATCATCAAATAATTGAGTAATGAGTTGAGGGACCGTCTCTTTAGTGAAAAAATGCCGGTTTTTAGCGGTTTATTTTTACTCATTTCCTCTTCGAGTGAAACACATTTTCATTTCACTTCATTTAATCAATTTTTTCACAATTTTTTAAATAAATCATTAAATAAATTGAATAAACGAATGATTTTGAAATAAATCGTTTGTTTAGTTATATAACAAGAGATGCACTCATTTTGTCTTTATTTCCAATAAAGTAAAGATTGAGTCACAATTTAATTACTTAAAGGCGGGAATCGGACGACAACTCATTTGGAAACAATTTCTTAAATAAATTGTTTTAAATTTATTGAAATTATGTGTGATTTCAGTCTTAAACAGTCGCCAACAGAAAGACATCAAATGATGAGTCGATGGCATTCGCCGAACTCCAGAGAGTTGTGTAGAGACCGACTCCTCTCAAGACTTAAACAAAACCACGAAATGAGGTCTTCAATAGTGGACAGAATGAGGAAAATTAATATCAATGAATGGGACAACACTTTAGATGACGACAACGTTAATGAAGATTATGTCGACCAAGAATTGCAACAAATAATTAGTTCGGAAAAAGATATGGAAATGATGTCACAACAGGAGATCCAACAATTGACACAAGAAGTCAAACAGGAATTCCTTGAAGAGCAGAACAAGTCGTGGGAAGGACTCCAAACAAAAGAGGATCAGATAAAGAGTGAAAAGTTCTTAAATGCTCTTCAGATGAGACACGCAGTCATTTGTCCCTATTGTAAGACAATCGAAATGAAGACAATCGACAGATATTTGGTCTGCAATTCTTGTAATATTCGTTTCGAAACGGATCTGACGATCGACCAAATAATTGACAGAATGTATCAAATCCTTAACTATCACTCGACCACTTGCAAGGATAGATATCCGCAATACAATATGTTTATGTCAAACCTCATTATCTATTGTGATTCCTGTCCTCTAAACCATTTCGTTCTTTAAGTTTTATTTATTATCAATAGTTTTACCACTTTTTATATCTTTTGTTTTTAAGATTTTTTTTTGTTTTATTTTATTTTTTCGAATACTTTTAAACCAAAAACTGATTTTATTTAAATAGTTTTACACGAATTGTATTACAAAAGAAATTAAAGTTTGTATTCATTTTAAATCAAAAATTAAAAGAAAAGTCGAAATAATGATTCAAAAGTCAAAGAAATGAAGTGACAAAACAGTCGATAATTAAAGGACAAAGTGATAAAAGGGACAATTGTCGCAATAAATGACAAGATTAGATTGAAACATATCCATTTGGGGGAACTCGTCTTTACAACCACTGGTCAAATGGTAAGTTATAATCTTATTCATCCTTTCGATGATTTGGTCGACAGAAAGATTAGTATTGAAATGAATATTACAATAATTGCAGACCAAATGAGCGCCCATTTTCTGTAAATCATAAGTACGACAATAGGGGCAGACAATGGCTGAACGACTTCTCAAATTATTGAGGAATTGTTGGCTTTTCATTCGGTCTTTACTGGTTTGAAGTCCTTCCCAAGAGTTGGTCGCATCCATAATGGCTTCATTTCTATTGAGGTTTATTTGGAGTTTCATCGGAACCAATTTATTGACCTCATTGTGAGCTTCGCTTTTCATTTCATTTGAGTTGAGTTTTACTTTCGCCAACATTTCACTTATCGATGAATCCATTTCTCCTTTCATTCAATAAATTTAATTTACGTTTAAAATTCGTTAAAATGTTTACTTACTTTTAATAAATTGTTTCAATCGATTCAATGGATGCGTCACTTGTGGTAACTTTCGTTTCAAAGTTATTCAAAGTTAATTTTGACCCTCACTAAACATCACTCACCAATCACCAAGCAAACCCTCGTCACTCTAACTAAAGTACAATTTGGAAAAATATCTTTTCTCGTGAACTTTGAATAAATGAAGTTTCAGTTGAAATGAAATATTGTAGTAAACTTTACTTACTTGTTAATAAAGGATCCGCAGTAGTGATATGTATGAACTTTCGTAGATTAGTTTATTTGGGTTTTTATTCTTTTGGATTTAAATGTCAACAAAATTCAGACTTTAATAGAAATGATTCATTAATTATGAATATAATGTCATAAAATTTCCAAATAATATACTTTAATATACGTATAAATCATTTAAGTTTTATTATAATTGAGATTAAAGCCCACATTTGAAGTCGATTTTCAAACCCGACCCAAACCTAAGTCATAAAACCCGAAATTTTCTTATTAAGTGTTTATTCTATGAAGTGTTTAATACATCCTATAATCAAATAAATCAAAAAATTTAAAAATTGTTTCCAAATTAATGTCTGTTAAAGTGAGTCCACAAAAGTTAAGATTCCATGCATTCTATAGTAAACTTGCTTAAATAGTTTTGAAATTTTTTTTTGTATTAATTAGGAATGGCAAATAGGGGCGTTCGAAAATACCCCCTAGGTTTTTGAAACCTTAATATTAACGTCTATGGACAAACACTAGTTCTGTCGAGGTTTTTAGCTCTAGGGTGGGTTATTAATGGCCTTAGGATCGGTTCCTTTCACCATCCCTGGTATTAATAGCTATCAATGATTTTCTAGTCTCTTTTTTCAATATTTGAATATTTGTTTAATTCGTCTGATTTTTAAATATTATTATTTAAATTTTCCTGAATTTCAAACTTCAAACAAAGCATCTAGGCAATTTAGGCAATATAAACAATAACTAAACTTATAATTATAACTCAATAGCATTTGATTTATCCATTTTAAGAGATGTTTGAGTGAATTCATGAGTAAAAAATATGTTCTAATTGTAAAACTAAAGACACAATTAATGATAATCAAAGACGATATCAATTATAGCCAAAACTTTTTCATTTAATTTTGAAAAAATTTAAAACTTTTTATACATTTATAAACAACTTTTATTAAGTTCTGGTTTTTTAAAATCTCTGTTTTTTATTTTATCTTATTTTTAATCAAAAAGTCATTCGAATAATAATTTTTTTTTAAAGATAATATCTTTTTAATGATATTTATTGGAAAAATTGATTAACTTTTGGACACTTTTTTTATTAAAAGATATTCCTTTTTGGTTTTGAAGCGGAAAACTCTTCCGACTCATTGTCTGAATCATTGTCTGAATCTGATTTGGAATCG
>JAQIXI010001246.1:0-14752 GCA_034700165.1 Galumnidae sp. Gr-Ori-00277 | reverse complement strand
AGTGCTGAAGAGTTGCCCTCTTTTTTATTTAAACTAATCTTAGAACGACTTTTAAGTCATTTTCTCAAATGTTTTAATAATTTATTTATTAAAAGACAGTCAAAACCCGTTTATTGTTATTAAAACTTAAAAAGTGTTTATTTTTTTTATTCAAATATTTTAATAATTAATTGATTTGTAAATAATTGGAGAAAATTTATCTTTTATTATAAGAAAAGTTATTTTTACAGAAACATTAAACCAGACATAAAACATAAGAATCCGCTCAAATGTCTGCTTAACATAAGAATATTTTGTAACCAAAAAGTATTTCCAAAATATTGACAAAACATTTCTATTATTAAAATTTATGAAACATTTAATTGTTTTAAGAGTCACTTGAATTTTAACCATTAATTAAACCGAAATTAATTAGTCTTTTAATTAATTACTTTTGTCTCTAAAATTACTTTTAAATTGATTTAATAAAATGCCTTTTATTTGGAAAAAAATGACTTTTATTAAGCTCTAAAAAATAAGCACCTCGCTCATTTTGCTTGAAAAATCAGATTCCAATCAAATGAGAATATTTGTTAAAATAGAAATTCTCCGCAATTCCTCCCAAATGGAGAATATTCTGTGCCTTTAATTGAGGTGCAAAACCATTTTGTCTTCACTAAAAAAAACAGACGAAAAAAGATCTTTTCCTTTGAATTTTAGGTACATTTTTAATGAATATTTTTCAACATTAATATTACAATTAACTGATTCTCTTGTCTTTTGTTAAATAACAGTACAAAAAGTTTTACAAAGAGAGAGCCTTATATAACATTATATAATCAATAATTTTATGTATAATAATATATTAATGAATAATTAATTGATATATATTTGACAAAAATCTTGTGTTTTTTATTTCTCAATTGTATGACAGTTCAGTTTTTTAGCGGAAAAATGTCTTTTTTTATTCTCATTAAAAGTTTTTTGTTTTATTTCATTGAAACCACAGACAAATCTGAAGGCTATTCGGCGATAAGTTTTTACTCATTTTTTATACAATTTTTTTTTCTTAGAAAAAAAACTTTTATATATATATTACTTAACAATCATTTCTTCTAAATTTGTTTCAAATATTGACTTAAAGTTTTTTTTAGGCTATAATTAGAGATAGGATTGAGTTCGACCTCTTTTTTATGATTTGATGAAAAAATATCTCTTTTTTTTAGTTTTAATTAATTAAGAATTTCAACGAAAACTTCGAAATAGTTTTTTAATAAATTAGTAATAAATTAGTAATAGTTTAGATTCTTTTGAAGTGCGGCCAAAGAGTTTCCGACACAGAATTAATCAGAGAATTAATAGAGAATTCTTCTTCTGAGTGAAGGCATTAATTTTATGCTCCAATACATTGATTGCCATCGAAACGGAAATAATCTTGCAATCATAGTATACTATTTATCATAAAACGGCTCTAATGGACGACAAAATCAATTTAATTGGAATTTAATTTCGGTCTTAAACTTAACACTTAATGACTTTTTTTAATTTCTCTTTTATGTCAATCAATGGTCAGATTCAGAGGAAAAATACTGTTTATATAAAAGACTGAATTTTAAGATATTTTTTTAATCTTGAAGAAATAATTTTATTTTTTAATGGAATGTTTTAAAAGTGAAATTGAATTTCGAAGAGTTTTAGGATTTCTGAGCCATAAATAAAACTGTTATTATCAGTGTTGTCGGGTTATGCACATCCCTGAACCTATTTATCACTAAAAGGCAAAACTTTACAGAAAATGTAAAGATTTTTTAGGAATTAAAGTAAAATTTCGGTCGAATTTTACTGATATTTCAATGTTTTTATCATAAAAAAGGTCTGAATTTTAGTGAATTAAACAAAAAAGTGTTGGAAAACATGAAAACATTTTTTAGTGAAAGATATTCGACATAAAAATAATTTGTAATTTTGAAGAATAAAATCAAATTTAAGAGATTTATATGAATCACATCCATTACGAGCACTGAAGGCATAGTAGACCAGAGCTTACTTTTCACTTTACATTAAATTTTATTGAAATTTTTGTTACTCATCTCATCTTAAAAAGAATTTTACCTCAAAGTGAAGAAATGGTAGAAAAGTGCCATTCCTTCACTTTAAAAGTATATTTTGGCCAAAAAGATCATAAAATTGCTTCAAAAAATGATTTCTTATTCTTTACTTTTTATGAGTTGTGTTTTTTTATGTGCTATTATTCTGAGAGAAAAGTATTGCCTAAACTTCTTAATAAATAATTCAATATTTGAAACAAATCTGAAGAGAAGACCATAACTAGTCTTAAATGGGAGAACATATTCTGCTCTTTCAAAAGGAAAGGTAGAGTCAATGTTTAACGAAAAATGCGGTCAGAATTACAGCCAATGATTGCCAGAAAAAAATCAATACAACTATATTAATGTTTAGAAGAAATTCATAAAAATCAATGAAACCAATGAACAGAATAAAACTATTCATGAGATTCTCTATAATATATATGAATATATGTATAAAATCAATAAATTGGCCAACAAATGATCCAGAATTCTTGTTTTTTACCAAGGTTATAAACATTGTTACTCATATAACCAAAAATAAATGTAACAATAGTTTTGTTGACAACAAATTGTTTTAAACAATAAATTTGTGAAATATTTTCAATAATAATAAACAATAAATTATTGGAATAAATAAATAAATAAATAAATAAATAAATAAAAATTTTGAGGAAAAAAATGAATTTCATATGAAAGGAGTCTTTAGAAGAGATGACTATGAAATTGAAAATGTTCAAGGTATAAAATCCATGTCAATCACCAGAAGAGAATACAAGATATATATATCTCTTTTATTTTATTTTCATAGAAAAATGCGTTTCATTGAAAGTTATCGAAGACTTTTTAATTGGATATCAATTTGTTTGTTATGAGAAAAAAAAAGGAGAAAAAATTGTTAAAAATTTGGCTCATTTGCACTTTACGTTCATTTTTGGTATTTTTGATGTTACGATTCGACGCCTAAACTAAATTCAATGATAATTATTATCTTTTCTTCTCTAAAAACATTAACAGCAAATAAATGCTTTAATAATAATAAGAATATTATTATTATTATTATAACTCTTTTATATTATGTAATAAAAGTTGAAAAAAGTTTACTTTTAATTATCATTACTTTTTTATTTAAAAATTACTCTTAATCTCTATATATATATTTTTTTCTATTCTAAGAATATTCTGTTCTCCTCTAAAGAATATTCCTTTAAAGATATGATCAGATATTTCCAGTATTTATCTTAACTGTATTTCCTTTGAAATAGTCTTTTTAAAAATCTTTTATAATTAACTTTCATATTTCAGGCAATTTTTTTGTATTCAAAACTCTTTCTTTTGAAGAAAAAGAAAATGAAATTTTGTACTAAAAAAAGGGATGAAAAGGAAAAATGAGTTTAGATTGAAATCAACCATAAATTCAGTATTAATTATACCCTTAAAAATAATTAAAGAGTCCGTCACTAAAATCTGTTGTTTTTGAAAAAAATGAACAATAATTGGAAGAAAGACCTCAAGAAATAAATGTCTTTACTTTTTTTAGACTGTTTTTTACGGCAGTCCAGAGATTATTAATAAATAAATGGATAATAGTTTTTGTTGTGTAACATATGTTTGCTTTTGTTATTGTTTTTCAAAACATAATTTTTGATTAGAATTTATCTCAAAATCGAGAGAAAAGAAATGATTTTTTAGAAAAAAAAAAATTTCATTTCTTAATAACATTTTTTAAAAATCTTTTTGTCGAACTTATGATAGGTATTTGTGCTCAAATTAAATTACCAAGGGCAATTCAATATATCCAAGTTAATACTGGTTGCTTTTTTTCACAACAAAATATTTAGTGACTAACAATTTTGACAAGGTACATTTATTATCAACTTAATATAGTAAAACAAACTTTTTCTTTTGGAAAAGTCCAAGGTACAAATAGTTTAAAGAATTCATAATTAAATATAAATGACCAAGCAACAAAATAGCATATAAAATTGACTTGTTCATTAGTAAGAAACATGATTTCTAATAGAAATTTCCTAACAAATGATATTTTATGCTTGGTGATTCACATAGAATTTCTAGTTTATTTGTACATTGAACTAGCAAGGATAAAAAAGGGTCAATTTAAAAATTAGGAAAAGCATATGATCTTGAACAAATATGAAATGATTAGTCTAACGACCCGTTTGTTAAACTCAATGCAGAAAAGAATATATTCTTTCTTTTGAAATCAAATTCCGTGTATTTTGAAGTTCCGTTCCCTCAGAATATCCCACAGAATATCGCTCAGAATAAATAGCATTTTATTATGAAAGACATGTCTTTTCAGTTCAGTATTGGATTCGATATGAATATGAAATCAAAAGAAAGATATTCTGATTGGAAATAAGATTAGAATCACTGAGTCGTTGGCCATTGAATAACAATAACTTATTTTGTGTTCTGTTTTGTAAAATAGTTTTTTGTTTTGTTTTTAATGGAAAATGTGGTTCACATACACGCACATGAAGTGGACCGACTCCTGAACTCATTCTTAGGACTGGTCTCATCACTACTGACAGCTGAGAAGCTGGCCATTGGATTGTGTGCCGGCATTGCAGGCATTGTAGACATACTGCGATTGCGGCCATAAAAGCCTACATCGAAGTAGACTCGGATAGCATTAAAGGCGTAGGTATTCATTGAACCCAATCTATTGCACTGAAAGGTTTGTTCCAAAGCCTTTTCCAAATTCCTTTCGTCGCCGTCTTTAGCGAACACTTCAACGGTTTCAGCGCTCAGTAATCGTGATTTAAACCTTTCCTCGACCTGAGACGCCTCTTTGATCCAATTATTGATGCGGTGGTGAACGTCGTCCAACACATCCTGTTTTGTGGCCAAAAATATTTTGGAAGAGAGATAAATGGGTGCCGGCGGTGGCGGACCAGTCGAGTGCTCCACTTCTGGTTCAAAAGGCTTAGTATAGGCCACACGAAGAATGTGCACATAATCGCCATGTTCTGTGTGAGAACAGGCCCGAGTGTCCACTTTTGTAACTATAATCAATAGAATAGAAAACATTGAATTAAGTCATTTTCCTTGAATAGAGTCTAAAGAGTGTTAATAGAGTCCAGTGAAAAGAAAATCAATTCTAAAAACCATTAATTCACTGATTAATCATTTCCTCCATTAAAAGGCCTTCAATTCAAAGCATTTGAAAAAAATATAAATGAATTGAAGTCTTAATGTCGTTAAGATTTGCCTCAATTTTATTGATTTTCTCCTTTTATTTGAATGAATAACAATAATAACAAGAGTTTGAAAAGTTCTCTAATCACAGATAAAACTCTATAATTTCACATTTATTTTGACAAATTATTTACAATTTTCACTAAAACTGGTTTTCGGGATTAAAGCACAGAATATCCTTTGCTTCCGGTCTTGAGAACAGAGTTTGGAAACTAATTTGTTTAAAAATAGAAGAAATAAATTGAATAAAAGTTTTCAAATATATGTATTATAAACGTAATATTATATAAGTTTATAAGTAAAGCCTTAAATTAGTCGTTGTCTTCAACAGAATTTCTGACTAAAACCCAATAAATTCATTCTTTTGATTGTTTTTGAAATGTGAGTCCAGGGCTTAACCGAAATGAAAAAAGTTTTCTTTATTTATTCATTGATCCAAACAAGCGTTTAATTAAGATAAATCCGGTCCTCCTTTTCAAAGACAGTTGTGTAACACTTTTCTCTTTTTCATGTTCTGTGCATTGAGTCCCTCAACTCATACATACTATTGAAGAGTAAAGTGTTGGCACAAAAATCAATCGTATGGTTAAGGGAAACGATAAGATGAGGAAAAGGATTGACATAAATATTATGATTGAGTTCTCAGATCGCAAAATAAGTGTGAAAATAGTCTAATAGTGTAATTCAAAAGGACTCCGAGCACTATCTCTATGTATAAACATTTGGCGCTCCAATGAGTTGTCGGCACTAACTATACTCAAGAGTCAGACAGGATTTGGACCAAAGCTTCGGAAAAATAAGTTTCGATTCGCAAATCAAAAGGGATGCACACATTTCTTATTTCTTATTTGAGTAATAATTCTGTGCCATTAGTACTGACCCAAACATACACATCATATCAGTCACGGCTGGCATTTGATAGTAAAATATAATCGACTTTTCTCTCTATAAATCAATCGATTATATAATAGACTTATTTATATAAATCAGAGCTATATTTTGACAGAATATTCAGTGAACAGAATAAAAGGATATTCTTTTGGACCAAAAAATAGGTTATATTTTTATCGACAGATAATCAGTTCTTTCACTAAATTGTAAGCGAATGACAATTATTTCGTGCTTTTCATAGCTTTTCACTGATAACTATTATTATCTGAAAATCCTGACAACAAATTAATTTTCCTTTTCATAAATTGATTGTGAATTTTATGCTGTTCTTATTCTTGCAACTAATCAAAAAGATCTTTTTGATGGATAACAAAAAGATTAGTTAAAATTAAGTTATTATTAAAATTCATTAAAAATCATTAGAAAAATAAATGAATAAATAAAATCAGAAATTCTTATCAAAAATCCGAATCAAAAAAAAATGATAATAAAATTAAATTAAAATAAATTAAAGTTATATTTTGAAAGTAATTACCCGAATAATAATTGCATGGATTTAACGTTTGAATATATTGTCAAAAAGACACCCAATTTATAGTCCAATAGTTTCCTATTGCGTGAAAACATTAAATATATTGATATAATAAATCGATTCTTTATATTGCAATTAGTGATGTCTGGCGGGTCATATCAGATGAGCACAGCATTGAACATTGCCTAGAACACATTCAACACTCAAGGCTTCCAATTTCATTAATTATAGATTTTATCGGAATAACTATAAATTTATGAGAAAGTAAACAAGGTACATTTAGAACATAAACAAATGTTGAAAGTACAATTTTAAATTTTGTATTTATTAGATCATTATTCTTGGATTTTGTAAAAGTTTGAAAGTTTACCTTGCTTCTACTGAATAATCTACAGTGAGGATGGATTTTCTACGATAACATCCTAAGACTCAATTTAATTAATTAGCTAGATAATTAGCTGAGGATAAACCACGACTTTCTAGGATTCTATTAATTGGAATTGTTTTAGAACTTGAATTTAGGAATCGATTTACCGAATACTTTATCCCAAAAGTTTTGTATTAAACAGTTTTTTCTCTCCGTTTCTCTCTAACAGTCATTATTTGCAACTCATTTATGCTATAAATAAAAATGTTTTTAATAGATATTTCTCACGATTTCTAATAATTTTAGTTTAGTTTAGTTTATGAATGAAATGTGAGTTTATTTCAGAGTTTTATGAAAACTTTGAAAATATAATAAAATTTTGTTTACAAAATATAAACATTTAATAGAATTCAAGAATCATATGATTTAAACAAAATATTTAAAAGTAGCTAAAGAATGATCTAGATCTTTCTACAAACAAATTCTAAAAGAAAAAAAAAGATAAAAAGAATAATAAATTACCTCTTACAAAAATTAGCATGATAACATTAAATAAAAGAACTAAAGAAAAATTAATTTGTTTTTTTATAAAAATTTAAAAAGTAACTTGATAAATTATCACCAATATTATCTTATTAAATAAATTTTTAAATTTAATCCTGCACATTTCAATAATTATATGAATATTTTAATCCTTTTTCTATTTATAATTCCAATATTGAAAAGTACTAACAATTGAAAAGAAGAGTCAATTTGTTAATTCTTTACCAGAAATGGTTTTAATGAGTTATCTTTGAAACGATTATTGAAATCATATGAGGATTAAGTTCTTGTATAACATTTGTGGGGAAACGCATAATATTTTAATAAAGTGCTCAGATGTCAGAAGAGGGGATTAAACCAAATTAGATAATCAAATGTTTTCTGATGAAAGTCTTAAGTCATTATCACATAAAAAAAGAGAGAAATCTATTTTTCTTGAGCTGAACAGCGCTTCTGATTGTGTATAACGACTCGATTCTTCATTTTTCTTATTATTCTTTTTTAGTCATTTCTTTAGTACAGAACTAATAAAAAAAGAAATAATAATTCACTTCATTTCAAAGGATAAGTTCAATGAATGAAAGGATGAAAAAAATGAATTTTCCGTTTATATCCATTTTATTCTAGAATTGAATATTTTTTAAATTATATGAAATTTGGTTTTATCTCTAATCTTTTCCCAAAGGGAGAGGGAGTGAGTGGGAGGGAGGGAAGGAGAGAGGGAGAGAGAGATTAGTTAAAGAAAAACTTTAAAAATTTTTAAAAGGGCTTAATTTTTTTCGTTAAATTATGAAAGTTTATATTTTGAGTTTAAATCCATTACTTAATGAGTATTACTTAAAATCCCAAATAAATTGTGTTAACTCACAAAGAATTTTCTATAGATTCTGACTAAAAAAGAAAGAAAGAATTGAGTGTTTGGGCCAACCATCCATTCATTGAAAAATTGGATGTCGTTAACATTTAATCTAATTTGATGTCAATGTCTAATACCTCGAACAGAGACATTAGGAGTGTTAGGAGTGTTACCCAATGAAAATGTATCACTTCTTATGTCTCCAACATTTAGTGTCTCAAACATAAGACTTGAGTTAATAAACATTTGTACAAAAGGTCTGAGTCTTCTATTCCTTGTTTTTTCAATTTTCATTTCCTTAACCGAAATAATAGCGAAATATTTGAAAAAATTGTATATAAATTCAAATTTCGTCCAAATTTTACGTTTCAATGGAATTGAATTTCAAAACAATCTATTCGAGTAAAGTTTTTTCTATGGCTTTCGATAAGAACTTCATTGGATTTACATAAAGAACTTCTTTTCATATATTGCTCTCCACTGCGGAAAACATCAATGTTTGCAATGTTGCTAAACTAGCATGTTGATTTATTTCAATTTCCATTTCAAATAATCTCTTATTTCAATTGATGAATGCGGGGTACAATTTCAACAAAGCAATCTAGGTCAGGAAATGAGGCATAGGGGAGTTAATGGATTTGAATAATCTCCATGAACGCTAGTATTGACCAAGGACATATGAAGGGCTATATGAATAGCTAAGAGACTATTTTCCATTTATATTAAAACTTTCGACAAAACACTTAACTTTTCCCAAAACATTGGACTCTTTCTATTCATTATTATTCTTATTATTATTATTAAATTTACCAAGATTCATTGCTTTTGATATATTTAAACTACTAAAAGTGCATGCTTATATTTTACATTAAGGAATAGCTCATTTAACAGTATGTTCTAGGTAATTCAAGTTAATGGTAGGATAAGTTCTTCGAATAAAATAATGTTTGAATTTTAAAACTGAGAGCTTTTTCAAGATTTGCAATGAATTTCATATGAACAAGTACAATAGTGTGAAAGCAAGATAAAACTAAAAATATATGGTTCTTCAGAAAACAAAGAAAAATATTAAAAAAGATATAGTAAGGTAATTTTGAAAATGGCCATTAAAGAATAATGTCCTTGTTCAAACAAACTTATGCTTTATAAATTATAATACTATCCTCTTTTTTAATGACAAAAAATGAACTAGCTCATCAATTTTGTCACTATAACTAAAAGAAAAGAGGAGTCAATAAAAATCAAAACATCAAAAAACTTAATGAATAAAAATATGATTCATATATTCATAAGTTTTCGAATCCATTATTATATTATATATAATATTTATGTTAATTTAGTTAACATTCACTGATCATTGAACACATCCATCAAAATTTATTCACACAATTCCAAGAGAGTGACTCTAAAATATTAAAAATCATAATATACATAATGGATTATTATAGTATAATAGGAACAAGCTCAATTATTGATGACTGTAATTTTCACACATAAATTATTATTATTATTATTATTGCATTGAAAACTTTGATCAAAGCATTTGTGACGCTTTCACTAAATGAGTGAAAAATGCAAATATTTTCTAAACTTATTTGCGATGAAATATTGCTTTTCATTAATAAAAAGGTTTTTATAGTATTATATAAGAGCTGTGACTTTAAGAATCATAAAACGAGAAGAATTAGTACTGAAAACACAGTTTTGTCCCAATTATTCATTAGTTTCGAGTAAATGAACAGAATTTGCATAAAACCAATTGTCGACTATAAAACTTATTTCACAGAGAATTTCAATTAAATTGAGAATGGACCATGCTCACATTTCACTTTCTCCTACACTTTTTCGGTTAACCTCTTGGCAAATGGATAGCCTTATGTAATGTCATTATTCATTGGAATATTGGGCTCTAAAACAGCACAAAATGTCGAGTGAAGTCGTTTTTCAAATGATATGATTAACTTTAAAAATTTATAACCTAACAAATGATAAATTGTCCTTGCTCAACAATTACTTCATCTTAAGGGAAATGTTTTCCGGTTAAGTGATATTTGAAATTCTCATTACATTTATTGAAAATATTATAAAAGCGTTAAAAATAGTCTACTCTTTGAAAAATTACCTCAAATAACAACTTTTTATTACTCATTCACCTGATTCTTAATATTAGCTAGATCACTTTTTAGCTCTATATTTTTCCAATAATATAAAGTGCTCTGATTAAACTTTTAAACTCTAAATTAAGTTAAAGTAAGCATGCTAGTTTTAAAGATTAAAAAGTTCTAAAATTTAAAACTTTTATTATTTCTAAAATAAAAATAAAATTTGAATTTTAATTAATTTATTTTAAGCAAAAAGATTTTCCAAGGATTAATCTAATTTATCAAGTTAAATAATAAGGAGAATAACAAGTAGAATAATATAAACAAGTATCTTTACTTATTCTTTATAGTCTCTAATATATTATCAGATAATATATTAGATGTAGAAATGTGTCGAAATTTGAGACATCGGAGAGAGTTATCAAACATTAACTCTATTTTTGTATTAATCCATTTTCCTTCTTATAAAAGACAAGTGTATTATTCTGAGCCACATATGAGCCTCACGTAAACGAGTTTTTATTCAATTAATAAATAAAAATTCCCGAAAGGAAACACTTCTAATATATGAGATATAAGTCGTTATATGTTTGGTATCGAAATGTGTGCTCAAAGAGTTGATTGAATGGATTATTTAGAGACATCACAATTAAATTGAATATTAGATCTAATGCCTAAAACGTGTCTTTAGTTCATTAGGGAATCAGTATATCATAAAACAATACTTTTACTGTTTATTGAATAATATTTTTTTGAGTTAAGCCTTCGCACGGATTTCAGACGAAATATCGATAGAAATCATACCATTTCTACTTATGAGGAGAACTATAGATTTGTGAGTCGTGTCAGCTATCAAATAATAAAAGGAGTGATCGAAATGGTTAAGTCGTTTTTGGCGGAGAATAAGAGTGGAATAGCACTGATACACACAAAAGCACTGATGTGTGGGTTTGGCCGTAATTTTCGCCCAAAAATTCATTTATTAACAGATCATTCTTTTCAGTCCATATCCATAATAATGTTAATATCAGTGAAATTGATCTCTGGTTTACTCCTCCGTAAATATATTTTATTCTGAGCGACGATAAGATTATGAAACTACACGTCTCTGTCCTCACAATAAATGACTCGAATTATATTTTTTCGAATCAAATAATTTTCCGCATTTATTGAGATATGAATTATTCCTTCACTACTTCTTTACTACTTCTTCAGCACTCCTTTACTTTTCAAAAAAAAATATTTTGTACAAAATTTTAAGAATATAATCTAGTTATAACTTATTGGAATGGTTATATTGCAAGAATATTCAATTATTTATTACTTAAACATATATTTTAAAATTTACAGATTTTATACTAAAATTCACATTCAATTGGTTTTAGGCTATAATTTAAGCTTGCTACAATATTCAACTAACATGAATCTCAATAGAAGGCTATTCCCTATCATTAGTCGAAATGTAGTGACTCTTTGAACTTAACTCGATATTCAATTTCAGTGTATTTGAGAAGAGTTTGTATTCTAATGGGCGCACATATCGCCAGAGCAGAGCCTTTGGCATTTGCACACTATATGTATGAGTGATTGGAGAGGAAAATGGAGTCAAAGAGAGAGAAAAGAGGAGGGAGGGAGGGAGGGAGGGAGGGAGAGAGAGAGAGAGAGAGAGAGAGAGAGAGAGAGAGAGACTAAACTTCGGAAATGATATTTGAATTGTGAATATATTACTGGAAGACATTCTTCTGTCAATTGAATACCTCATTGACTTCGACTCGGAATAACTTTTAGTGATATTTACGGAAAACGTTAACATCGCTTAAATAGTAGACAAAGGAAGAGACAAAAAATAGAGTTTCGGAAATGAATGAGTCTTTTCTCGATATAACGCCAACGAATAATAAAATAATTTGAGACAAAAAACAAAATTATAGACAACGACAGAGTCCTCACATACGGAATGGGAATATGAAATAAATAATCCACCGGTCAGTCAGTTATGATTGATTATAGAGTTGAACTCATCATTAGGACCTTCCACTCAGATGTCATACTTTCCAATTGAAGTCTACTATTTTCAGTGCAGTTCTATATTTAATCAACAAAAATGAGCCCATTTTCCAGTAATTCGACTCTAATTATTAATTGCGTCCAAAATTACGGAACACTATTATGTCATTTGAAATATAATACTTAGTTTCGCAAACTATTTATCTCATCTATCAATACAACTAACGAATTCTTCTATCAACTAATTCCTGGTTTATTTCTAGCAATAATCTCAGAATAAATATAATACACAATAATATTAAATATTTGCATTCGTTGTCTCTTTTATTTATTCTGTTATCCAAAGAGATTAGTTTATGTCCTATTTTTCAGTGGAGAGGGAGAGGGAGAGAGAGGGAGAGAGAGAGAGAGAGAGAGAGAGAGAGAGAGAGAGAGAGAGAGAGAGAGAGAGAGAGATGTATATCTTTGATGATTAACTAGATCTTCTAAATGTAACCAAGTTAATGTAGAATGAAGGTAATAGTCTGAGTCAGTTCTTTAAAACTTAATTTTTCTTTTGCTTTAAAAGGAATTCATTGGATTTTAAAAGTTCTTTAATGTAAATGTCTTTCAATTATTGTCTTTATTTAGTCGTAAAACAAATGCCGACTAAAAAAGTTGTATTTGAAAAGTAGTGTTTGGTTTTCATCTACTCTTTTAGTCTCAATGTTTTTAATTAACGTTTTATTGATTTTAGTCTCAGAAGTCGTGATTTCAAATGAATATTTCATTTGACTCTTATTTTTTATCTCTGTTTGAGACAAACAACAGATTTTCCCCCAAAAATAGAAGCATTTGATCACAAATCGTGTAAATCCTTCTGAAAAAAGTCAGGAAAAAGAAGATAAAAATAAATTAAAAACTAAAAAAAAACTTTTGCCTCCAAAACAAAACTCAATCTTTTATTTTATTTCGACTCAATTTTAGATTAAATTTCTGTTTCATTGAGTTTCTCATATCTTTAACTAAAATCGGAGCTAAGAATAAGAGGCAAACAAAAGGCCAAAAGTGATAACAAAAAAATCTAAACTCTTTCGCAAAATATAAACTCTAAGTGACGGCCGGCCCTATCGACTGTTCCGTAAACTCTTGTGTTCATCAATCAATCCATTAAATCGATTATAATTGACTTCAAGGAAACCATAAGTTTTTATGCATCGCTTAGAAGTGCACTCAATAGAGACGATACAAAGAAGTGTTTTGAGGGACAGACCTGCGATTGTCATCGGGGGAGTCCTTAACGCTCTCAGCCTTGCAATAACCAAAATTAAACTAAAATGAGCTAATTTATCACAACTATCTCAATGCAATTTAATGCTACCAATAGAAATGGCTATATTAGTCCAATGAGATAGTTACATTTTCATCACTTATATATTCATCACAATAGTTATTTTTATCGCTCTTAATAATATAAAAAATTAACTAGATTAAAATTGTGTCTTCAATAAATACTTTTCTATTCAGTAGATTTTCCCTATTTTTAGGTTAAAATGTGGTCATTATTTAGTGTTTATTATTTATATGATTTTCATTATAAATATAGTGATCATAGATTTGGTGCTAAACCTTTCAATTGATAACTAAAATATGAAATTTTTAAAACGATTTCAAACAATAATTCCATAAAAGAGACAACGGATTCAAAAATGTCTGTCAACTAAAAAAAAAATACCTGTCTATCAAAATAAGTTCATTTTAAGTGAAAACAGAATTTGATCGACAGATATGTTTTCGACAATTACTTTGTTAATGGTTTATCCAATAAGATATACAAATGATTTAATTGTATATCTTGGATATCCCTTGCTTTAGACTAGCTTGGTCATACCATTCATAAGAGAATGTTATGGCAAAAATAAAAGGATAAGTTAAGATTGATTAATGATTTAGGAAACAAACGAATGCAAGTGTTCTCTACTATTGGATGGCATTAACTCTTATTTAACGTCAGAATATCTTTATGTAAATATTCTCTACTTTTTTCAAGAATCGATTGCAGACAGAGATTGAGAGGACTTTTCGGGGGATGTTTTGCAGTCATAATATGACTAAAGACAAGTAAAAAGAATACAATAATTTTCTTTCTGTCGAATAAATTACTTCTCTTTTCTTTAGTAATACTTA
>JAQIXI010001245.1:0-14758 GCA_034700165.1 Galumnidae sp. Gr-Ori-00277 | reverse complement strand
AGTTTTTAATAATAATTTTAAATTATTTTTTAAGTTTTCATATTATTTAAAATTAAAATTAATATTCAATAAAACTGAGTTCCTTATAGACCTTCAAAAAATGAGGACTCCTTTTAGTTATACTTAAGATAAGAAGTTACCAAACAAAGTGTTAAATCTCTTAAGAATGTCTTATAAATGTCAAAATCAGTCGATTTAGTAATAGAGTCTTAAAAGACTTTCTAGCGTTTGATAAACTTTATATAAGTCCGATACGACTTATTAATAAAGCCATACAATGGGTAGTGTGCATATGTGGGACACCCACAAAGTTATTGGAGAACTTGTGTATTCCCTTTATACGTTTCTACCGGTCCTTTTTCCTTAGTATATAAAAGGATCTTTAGAAACAAGGCCTAACTTTAAGGGATTAATAGGTCCTTAAATGATTCATAACATAGAATTTATGACATTAAATGAAATTAAAATCGAAGTCAAATAAAAAGAAAAACTTTTAAGAATTATTTAAATAAATATAATCAGGGATTGCGAAAGGGAGTTTCGCATATATCCTAGGAGAAAAAATCGACAAAATACCCTCCTAGGATTTTGAACCCTTAACATTAACTTCTATGGACAAGCACTACGTCTGTCGAGATTTTTTAACTCTAGGGCGGGGTATTTAGATCAGTTCACCCCTAGGTTCCTTTCGCCATCCCTTATATAATATAATATTCATTTGGAGAACAAATTAATTATAATTTATAAACAACTGATTAAAAGCTAAAATTTATTTTATTTTTAATTTTATTTATTTTAAATCTTATTTTAAGTGAATTTTATTGAAATAATCAAAATTTGTTTACAATTTTAAAGAATAATCAGAACTTTTGTTTAATCGCAAAACTGGGATATAATTTGAATGTTTGAAATTTGATTACGACTCAACACAAACGATAAATTTTTGAATTATTTATTGAAATACTTTTATATTAATGAATGTATAAAGAATTAAATACTTTCACTTCATATAAGATAAAGAATTTTATTGAGAGTCCATACATTTAATCGAATTTTATTTTAACTGATTTTTATATAAATATGTATTTGAGCTTGTATAATTTCAAGTGAAAATTTTAATAATTAAATCCCTTATTAATTATATTAATAATATTAAATTTCAACAAGTATAATTTGAAATTTTAATTTTATATATTGTTGGATAAAAATATATAGAATTTTATGTACAAAAGATAACAATTTTAATATAACTTGAGTTAAGTTTTTAATTAATCGGTTGACTTCTAAAATGTTAATCCGTTTGTAAATAATTAGTCAAAATTGAAGGTTTGAATAATTGAGTCAAATGTTTATAAAAAAATTTTAATACGTTTTGTAGTAAACTTTGAAGTCAACATAATTTAATCGATGAAATTTATTTTAATTATATGTTTGAGTTCATCGACTTTTACTAAATCTATTATTAATAATAATTTTCCAAAAGAATTTGATTTGAAGTCTTAAAAATTTATTTTTATTAAATAATCGTAAACTCATATCAAACAACGACTATTACTGAAGATTATCGACAGTTTTGCTATTTTTTTAGTTAAAGCATTAGAGTACCTAAAAAGTTATTTACATTTTATAGAATTAGAAAATAGTAACAATTATATTAAATATTGTTTGAAATATAAAGCTTTGAATTCACAAAAATAAGTAAAATTCAATATTTTTTATTTTGTTTATCATTTGGTATTTTATTTCTCTTTTTGTTGAAAATAAACAAAAAAAATCAAATAAAAATTTGCACAAAACTTTTTGCCCCTATAATTCAAATTCCAACAATTTTGATTTCCCATTCTTAAAGTTTCTGATTATCGCCTTTTGATTATAACAATTGAGTTTTAGTCATAACTTATAAAGTTATCATTCAGTCATTCAGATATCAATTTCACTCTCAAAAAGCACTTAATTCTAGTCTTAAATAAGTCGCAAAATATTAATTAATAATTGTTTCTAACTTAAGGACAGAATTCATCTTAAAATTCAAAAATGAATTCTAAGCAAACGATTACTGAAAAGATGGAAATCATTTTAGACGATTCCTCACAAAGTCTAAGGTTTGGATTCTTTTCATTAATTAAAGTCTATATTTAATTAAAATTATATTTGAAGTTCTGACGGATCAGTAGTTATTCGAAACCCTTATTTGAAAACTTTGAAATCTGATGTTTTATATCATTTGGCGATGAGTACCGACACTCACGATATGCCGGCGCTCTTCGGTGACGTCAAATTTGTTTGTGTCGGCGGAACTTTAAATCGAATGAAAGGATTCGCAGAATATATGGCAAAAGAATTAGGTCTTCCTTTTAATAATGAAGACTTGACACAAGCCTCTCATCGCTATTCTATGTTTAAAGTGGGACCCGTCCTCTCAGTTACGGTTAATAAATGTTATAATTTATTGAGTGATAATTATATTTAAAGTTTTATCAATTGTATTAAAGCACGGAATGGGTATATCGTCGTTGTCTATATTAATGCACGAATTAATTAAACTCATTTATTACTCCAAATGCAAAAATGTTGTCTTTCTTCGTATCGGAACTTCGGGTGGAATCGGTATTCACTCTATTTTTCTTTAATAAAAATAATTATAACCTAATTTCATATCAGGTGTTGAGCAAGGTACTGTTGTCATCACGGAAAAGGCTGTCAATGGTTTGCTTCTTCCTTATTATGAATTGGTTGGTGACCTTTTACTCATTTTAATACTCTCCAATCAGTTGAGTAAAGTAGCTTGTTCATATCAAATTATTTAATACAACAGAAAAATGACATTCATTTGGGTTAGGGTTAAGAAATTGCTTTACTATATCTGTTAGTTAACCCAAATTATGCTTTACTCAACTGATTGGAAAATTTATTTATTATTAATAAAATGCTATAAAATTTCAGTTTTAGAGGTTATCAACAAATGTTAAATTCCTTTCATTAGTGTTTCAATAAAATAAAAGTTTAATTTGAAATTCCAGTCATTAGTAATGAGTCGTTACATAATATAGTTTATAAAAAATATTTATGCTCTCAATATATCTTTTTAAGACATTTTAAATTTGCATTTTTGACAAAAATAGTAAAATCGCTTTAATTGAAATAATTAAGAAAATTGTGATTATATTAAAGTCGAATAATTTTTATTTATAAAAATTGAAATTTTAGACATCTTTTAAACATTTCTTAAAAATTACACAAATGTTTGATTCTTGAACATTTCAGTACATTTTGGGGAAAACTGTTCGACGACCCGCTATATGTGACCAAAAATTGGTGGCAGAGCTTAAATCAATTGCAGCCCAAGAATTAAGTGACTTTCCAACAGTTAGCGGTAATACGATGTGTGCCCTCGACTTCTATGAATCACAGGCACGACTTGACGGAGCGCTTTGTGACATAACTCCCGACGAGAAACTAAGTTTTCTCAAACGTTTAAGAGATGAGGGGGTCGTCAACATTGAGATGGAATGCGTTTGTTTTGCATCGATGTGTCACTACTCGGGAATCAGTTGTGCTGTCATTTGTGTGACTCTTGTAAACCGCTTGAATGGAGATCAGATCTCTTCTCAAATGTCTGACCAACAGTATTATGAAAGTTTGCAAACTCGGCCACAAATTTTAGCAAGCAAATTTATCAAAAAGCGTTTGGCTCAATACAAACAAACAAAAAACTAAATAATTGCTTAAAAGTTATTATTATTAAATTTTAATTAAAAATTATACAAATTATCTGTTTTTAGTCTCTTTTTAAAAGAAAATTTCCTTTTATTGAACTAAAATAAAGTGAATTCTTTGAAAACTCTAAAAAGTGGAACACATTTTGTGAAACAACAGATGTCTTAAAAACAATTGTCTTTTTCTCTGTTTTTCAAAATCTATAGTTAAAACATTTGGTTAATAATTAGACGTTTTCTTAACTCAGAACAGATGCGGAAATGTATTTAACGTTTCATAAAGAGCTGTCAGGGAATATGAAATCTTAGATTTTAACAAGATATAGTATATCTGATATACAAGACTTGCAAGATTATGCCTAATAATGTACTCATTGTCAAAAACTCTACTCATCGGTTAATAGCATTTCTTAACTTTTAATTAACGCTTCATTTTTATTGTTTAAAACACCAATTTTTCAAATGAATAAAAGTATCAAGATGCTATTTTTAATAATAATCAGTGGTTATTAATCAATCATTTCAATTGATTAGAATTTATTCTATGTCCGCAATATATCCATCAAAGTTTCTTGAATTTAATTAAATAGAATTCAAAAATTGTTTGTTCACTTAATTTACGAGTAATATATAGCAGGAATGGCGAATAAGGGTATTCCGGAATACCCCCTAGGACCTAAAAATTGGAAAAATACTACCCTAGGAAAAATCGGAAAAGGACCCCTTTTTCTATTTTTTTTTTGTGAAATATTTTAAAAATATTACATAAAAAGTCGTTTTTAGGTTTTTTTACTTTAAAAATTCCTAGAATTCCATTATATTTAACCAATTTTATCAAAAATATGACTAAAAACTAACAATTTATGACAAAAAACATGTAAATTTTGACAAATAATTGCTTTACCAAGCTTCAATTTGATTATTCTGATCTAGAGTCGAATTCATCCCTGATATATAGTCATATATAGTATATCTATTTTTTTTAAATTTTAAAATCAATAATTTTAGAATTAATAATTGAAATGAATTGATTTCATAATAATTATGTCATAATTTATATAACAATTAAATCATTGAATAATAAATAACTATTAAGAATTTAATTTAAGAATTATCATGCTAACTATAGATCTGACTGAAGCAATGTCACTTTTTCACTTTTACATTATAAGGTAATTATCTTTAATGTTTAGTTTGGTTTGGCCTGGCTAATATAGATTGTCATGACTTTTGGTTTTGAAAATGGGTCAAATCATTGATTTTAATTACAATAATCTTTGGGTTATTTAAGACTCATTCCTCCTATTCTTGTTTTTAAATAATTATTGAGTTCTTCACCACAACTATGAGTTTTTCATTGAATTTTGCAAAGAATAGGTAAAAGACAATTACGTTTTGGTTTAATTGGTACAATTAATTTGATCAGGTATATTTTCAAAAGATTTGATCCAATTGTTTAAAATGTCTAAAAGTATGGCATCAATAAAAGTAAAAGAAAACAAGAAATAGCGATAAACGGATCCCTTTTGGAGTGACAATAGTTGTAATGACAATTGGTTTGTGGATTACACTCATACACATCATAAACCATTTAACTATTTATTAGTGATAAGAGACGGGTCAGGCAATAAGTGGTAGTGCTCACCACTAATTGCATGAAACCATGACGACTGACGCATATGTTTGTAGAGCCGAAGACCACACAAGTGGTGAATCAACTGACAACACTTATACGCCTCTAAATGATGGTCTCGTTTAATATCGGTTCAGACATTTGCCACTCAACCGAAAAGAGGTCCACTACTATCAGAGCCAAAGTTAGCCAATATAATACTCTATTACTATAATCATTGAAATATCATTTTTTATTCAATTAATATATAGTATTATATTTCTGCCATTTCTTCAAAGAATTTCAAATTTTATTATAGATTTTATTAGAGACATAAAATTGATTTCAAGTCAACCGACAATTATTAAACTTTTTAAGGACTAAAAATTAATAAATTTCAGTGATTTGACAGAACTCTCAATTAAAAGAAAAATGAAATACTTTCAGTTCAAATACTTTAAACAAATTTAATTCAGTACTTCATTAATATTTTGTTTGTTTTTTTTAAAGTTCGAGCTCTGGATTTAATTGGGGTTCACTTCTTTACCTGTGATATAGTGTAGATATGAAAAGCTCGGGAACAGATTATATCAGATAAATTGATAATTTAGTGACAGACAATTCATTAAAAAATCACTTCAATCAACATTAAAATATTTAGATAAACTTTGACTCTTAATCTGAACATGCACATTTTCAAATGTTTTACTATAAGTGTATAATTGTTTATTTCTTATATTTTAGATAAATTGTTGTAAAATCGATGAAAACTATTTGAAATTAGCTAGATTATGGTCTAATCATTTACAAAGTGGAATGAATTAGTCCTTTAATAAGTATAATAATAATTACAATAAATAATAATAATTATATTTATATTAATTAATGTAATTAAAAGTTAAAAATTAAGAGCAATAAAATCAATTCAATTATTACTTAATGGATGCTATGATTTATATTTTCTATTTTAGGTATAAATAATATTTAAATAATTTATGGGTTAATTGATTACCAAAAAATATTTGACCAAAAGTTTAGATCTTAAGAATGTTTAATGTTTTGACCAAATGATCCAAAATTGGATGCAATTGACGTGAATTGCATTTTGAAAGTCGTTCTATAAATGTTAAGATAACTGTTTTGAGTTAATGTTTAATTTGACTAAAGAAGCGAAAAATCTAATGCGCTTTAATGGGTCACCAAAAGGTCAACAAATTGTGAGATCAAAGAAGACCACCCAAGAGGACAGTCCTAACATTCACTCAGACATTTGTAATAATTTTAGTTAAGAAAACGTTTAGAGTTATCTGACAGAAATGATCATAATCTGACTCAGACTCTGAATTAATACAAACCCGACATTCACTTCATTGACATTCCTTTTGGCCATCGATTGTATTAGTTTTCAGATAAATTATCGAATTTATCCCATTTTCCTCAAAATATTGCAAAATATAAGTTTTTTTGAGTAAAGTTTATCTCTAAAAGAATAATAAAAAGTTTAATATTTCACAAAACAATATCAATGTTTTATCAAAATATGGGAACATTTAAATCAATAAAACTTATGTCTCATCAAATCTAAGCAAATCTCTTAAAGAAAGTTTTAGGTTTAGACTAATAAATATTAACTGTTAAGATATTAACATGGCCAATTCCTCATAAAATAAACAAATGTAGAATATTTTGATATAATTTTCAGCTCCAAATCTTAACATATTATTTATTATTTATGATTTCATGACAGAAGTGTTAAATTCGCTTCAGATTGAAAAAGAGTTCATTTTTCAATATCTTTTTCAAGTGTATTATCTCAGTGTCTCTCAACTAATATTTTCATTTTCGACAATTCTTTGAAATAATATTTTTGTTTTAATTTTGTTAACTTCTCTAAATATAATTTATTTGTGAAATGCAATAATTGACTTAAATAATAGACTTCTCTATTAAATATGTTTTAAGGAAAAAAACACAAAATTCTTTATTATTAAAGTTTTTCGGGTAATTCTGGTAATGTTTAAGTCCCGTCCCATTCAATCGAATTTCATTTTCAAAATTAAATAAATTTACAAAAAAATATTAAAGTAATTAAAGGCAATAATGAAATAATAATTTGTTAAATACATAAACGAATAAATTTGTTTATATTTTTCTTTATTTTACGTCGCGTTTTATTTTTACCGTTTAATAAATATAACATTTTTCCTGCAATTTATTGAAATTAATTATTTGGATGTCATTAAAAGCTAATAATTCCATATAATAAGTAAAGAATGTTTGGAAGTCGTCCTCAATTTGTTTAAGGAAAGTGTTATTCAGTTGAAGGAAAATTTCATTAAAATAATACTTAAGTGTCGGGAAAATAGACTTTTCAATTAAATTACGACTATAATTAATTAACTATAATAATAATAAAGTTTCTAATAGAACAGTTTATTTGCTATTAAGTCAATTATAGACTTAAAAACAACAAATAATCAATTAATAGATTTAATGATAAAAAGAGAGAATTGATTTTCAAATGAAGACAAAATATAACGAATGATAAACACATTAAATGACTTTAAATCCTTTTTCTCAAAATTCGCCAAAAATTGTGACAAATTTTAGTGAAGGGGTTTGTAATACTCTTTATTGATTTGAGTAAAGCTAAAATAGTGATTTTTGTAAAGGTTTTAGTCAAAATAAATATTCAATTGGACGAACTTGTTTAAATTGACAAAAATCTAGTTAATTTCTTTTTGAAAACGTCAATTTTTTTTATTTTAAAAATATATCTGGGTTTTTTTAAATTGTTAATTTTTGAAATTTTTTTTATCTGTTTTTAGATCACTTTTTTAGAATCTACGAACTTTCCATAAGTGGTTAAGCGCTTAAAAAATACTTAAGATTTGAAAATTGGTGTTTAAAAGTGTAAAAATCGATTACTTTGTGTAAACTCTTGGAATCAATTGACGAGACATCAAATGTTTGACAATTTTTCAGAATTTATTTCAGTTCAGATGAGATTCAACTCAAGGTTTGAACGAATGGATGGAATGCATCAAAAGTTTTGAATATTTATTGCAAAACTGGTTGTTATATAAGTATCGATTGCATTGTCGAGTGGTGTCGACCCACCGCGAAGTCAGTCAAACCAAGTGTGAAACAACAAAAAATTTTGGAATCTGTAAACAATTGTTCGTTTGGTTCTCATAAAAAAGAAATTTCTCACGAAATTGACTTTTTTTACAAAAAAAATTAAGTGACCGAAAGAGGAAAAGACTGAGTTTTGTAGAGTAATCAATATATATATACGTATTTTTTAAGGTATGTATTGTATATACGTATATATATATTTAATATATATATTACCGCATATATATAGAGGTAGTGATGACTCGAACTATACTAAACTAGATTTAATAGAAGAGGAGAGCAATGGATGTTTATAAGCAGATTTTGATGGAAAGCCTTTATTCTAAAAGAGGCGGTAATTTAGTTTAGTTTTGGCAAAAGTATCGCATATGAAACGAAGCATAACTTTGAAGATGAAGAGGACGGCTCGTCATAAGACAAGTCATCGCATTGAAAGGACAACCTTTGAGGCAACCAAACATGAATAGGTTGAACGCATCAATGCTTGTAAGAGGAGAGGAATAAAAGAAATAAAAAAAATGATGTCTTGCAACCATATCTTGTATTAACCATAATATGAGGGCTTTGTCTGATCCGAAAGGCGTTCATTTGCTATATTCCACGACTAATAAGATTTGAAGTATTTTATTATAAATGGAGTCTCAAAGAGAGTCTCAAATATTTATTAGATTTCGAATAACAACAGTTTGATTGACATCACAACCAAATTCTGGTCTTTCATTTTCCTCTATTATTATTTGTCTATTTCTTGAGCGCAAATACAGTTCCCAAGTGTTTGCCATTCTATCAATACTTCGATCGCACGAATGGCCGATAATTTTCTATCATTATATCACTTCAATTCAATTCAATTCAATTCAATTCAATATTTTCGTGAAATAACACGAAAACCCTATAAAACAAATTCTTTCTTCGATTATTTAATTGAATTTTTGTTTCAAAATAAACACCTTTTATTAGAGTTGCCAAGGTGCATTTTATTTTGGTGTTCCACGAATGGCATAATTGCACTCAATATTTGTGTATTAAACCTTTCGTCGATATAAACGCCAAAAATTATACATTTGATTGAAAAGTATTCATTAAATTTGTTGAGACTATAGTTTTTGTTTTCTGCAAATCATTTGTTTTTAAATGAAATCAATATTTTGTTTTTCCATTAAATTTGAATATTTTCTGAATTAATTTGTAGTTTTGAGAACATAACTCGTTTGGAGTTATTTTCGTTAATTATTTCATTTACAGATATATGATATGATAATTAACTCAAATAGAGTTGAGTCAAGAAAAGGGTATTTAAAAGCAATTTACAAAAATAGTTAGGATGTCATTGAAGTGAAGTGGAGGCAAAATATGCGTAATTTGATCCCTGAGTTAAGTGAAGATTCTGTTTTGGGAGTGAAAAACAAACCGTTCGTCTTCTCAGTTAATGAGCTCTTAATGAGTCGGTCGCGGAAATGCTGTGACAGCTCTCAAAGTATCAGTTTTTGCCATTATTTCAAGTGATTGCCTGTTATCTTAACTGAAATTCTTATGTCAATTGAGTACATAAATTGTTGGAAACGCACAGCCATATAGTTATCAATATTTTTGATGTCAAACAATTGACATTAAATATGATAAACAAAATAAGTATTCATTTTGTCTAATGAATAGACTAATGATTACTAATATTTTCCAAATAATAAGATATCGATCGCAGGATTTGAATCAATTAATTTAATTGACATAATCTGTGTTTTACATTAGTTTTGCAAACATTTGCAGAATTAATGGAATTTCATATCATTTAAATAAATTTGTATTTTTACAGGTTTTCACTTAAGTATATTAAAGAAAAGGAACAAAAATGAGAATCTTTTGGTTTGAGTATTGGTTCAAATGAGTTATCGACAAAAGCCTTACTTAAACTATAAAATTGATAAAAAAATCTATAAATAATATTATCCGACCATTACTTCCAAGTATTTCATATCAATAAATAGGTGTGAAATGTATTTAATATAAAGAAAGTCTGTTTGCTATCAATTCTAATAAAAGAAATTATTTTTTAAAAGACATTAAATTATCTTTTGCTTGACTTTCAAACATTAATTACTAAATAAAATTTGTTTAATGCTTTCCGACAACAATATTAAGAAAACTAATTGCAATGATCTTATAGTTTAGTTGTATTACAGGTTATTTAGTTAATTACATGAATCAAAACACAGGTTCTCATGAATTGATATTTTAAACGATATTTAAATAATAAATATTTTAGAGAATTCATGAATCAAAATGTGAATCAAATTAAAAGAGTTTACACTTTTTAAATCATTTAAATGTTTTGCTTTAGTTAAGTATAGCAGAAATGTGTAGCACAGAACCAGTCGTCACTTTTAACAAAACTATAATCAATTGCAACAAATATCTGCTATTCTTAAAAGAGTAAATCTCTTGTTTTTTCAAAAATCTTCCATAAATTTCATAAAAGTTCATAAAAGGGTAAAAAGAAAGAAATCCTATGAGTTGTTACACATCTCTGTTTGTGATGACTATTTACAATACTATTGACCTGATATTGTTCGGGGGTTACAGTGAAATGCTATACAAATTAAATATATCAGAATTTGTTCACTTTTTCTAAATTATTTACAAATATTAAGACTAAGAATTTTTGTTCTTCGCATCAGATTTTTGTGGCGGAGAAGTACAGGAGGACTCTCTATCTTCCATATAGTCATCATCCATCTCATCGTCATCGTCACCATCAGTGGCAACAGTGCTGTGATTATATAATCCCTGAGCCATTAAATGGAGAGCCAATGAGTTTCTGTTTCCGGTGGTCTTTTTAATCTTGGCTCTTTTATTTTGAAACCAGATTTTAATTTGTGATTCGTTTAGTTTTAAATCTTTTGCTAAGTCTTGTCTTCTCTTTTCAGTCAAATATCTAAACAGAAGTCATTCGTTTGTATTGTTTATTCAATTAAAAGAAGAATTTAGTAGAGCTTTGAATACTCACTTATTTTCTTGAAATTCCTGTTTCAACCTTGCTAACTGCTCAGCAGTGAAGGCAGTTCTGGGCCTCTTTTCGTCGGCCTTTTTATCTTTACTCTTTTTGATTTTTCGCGATCGCGGACCTAAACATAAGATATAATCCGTTTTAGACACAAACAGTTTAAACAATTAAGACTTATTTCTATTAAAGGATTGAAAGACTTTAAATAGACTTAAGATTTGAGCGAAAATTTATTCGTTTAACTCAAGGATAAAGAGTCTGAGAATCCATTCAATGCTTTTCCGACTCATTAAATAAAATCTATAAGACTATGAAAATTGTGTAAATCTATTATTCTTTCTTTGTTTTGAAAGTTTTGTAAAGCGATTAAATGATAACAATATTTGTCCGATTGTCGCACTTAATCCCAAATTAGAGGAGAGGACATAGAGAGCACCTGTATGTCAATCAGTGACGAGTGATGAATCACCACAGACTCAGTTTGACAGTTAGACCACCAAACCTGCTGTCAAAACGTTGAATACAAGTAATCGTCACTCGAATACCGGTCTCACACTTTCATATGTTTAACTCTAACCTATTCTATACCGAATGATAGGCTTAACTCAGCATTTAATACCCGAAATATTTTACATTTAGTATAACAGAGACGAACATTGATTGATTCCCTCATATTGTGCGCACATTCACTAATTTAGCAAAAATATTGAACAACACTTTTCTCCCGACAAGAATTTCCTCCAATACTATAACTTATAACTAAAAAAGAAAATCAATATTTATTGAACTCAATAATGATTTACAAAATTCTTATTGCAATCAAATTTTGTTAAGAATAAAGAGTTCATAAGTTTTGATAAATGAATTAATTTTGATTTCATTGAAAGATTTGTTTTAATGTTTAGCATATTATCGATGAAATATGAGAAAAATGTTTAAAATTTATATGAGAAACGGTTGTAATGAACCGATCAAAGGCTTTCAAATGAATGCAAACGATAGCCATTCGTCGTTATACAAGTATTTGCATATCTCTCTATTGAATGCTGTGCGCTATCTTTCACAATAAACGTGGGAATAAAAGCTCAGAATTGACAACTTTCAGTCATTTATTGCGTTTAACAATAGGATGACTCCTCTGAACATACGCTTGCATTTGAATAAACACCATTTGGACGCCTCTGACGCTTCTGTTTGTGAGAAATTTCGCCTATATTTTAGTGACAAAAGTCGCCAACTTTTCAATTCTTATCTATAGATAGAAATACAACCGAAAACTGTTTGCCTCTCTCTTTACAAAATTAACTCATTTATAAAATGGGCAAAAATTATCATCAATTGTCAAATGAGTTATTACTTGCGATTATGTATGCGTCATGTCTTGGACAGTATAGCCCTGGTCACATCTGTTCTATTGAGTACAATTTCAATAAAACAGAAATTATTAAATTAGTTAATTAGTTAACAAACTTTACTGAAATAAGTTGAGGGCAGAGACTGTCATAATTTCTATTTATCATTGAATAAGAAAAGTATTTTTACTATTTTTAAATAGGATTTGAAAATTCCTTTTAAATGATTAGAGTTTGGATTGCATTGAATGTAAACACAGAAAAAATGCCGGCATTTCGTTTGATAGAAGAGAAATGTCAAAGAAATGATTATTTGCGATAAATCAGAAAATTATTCACTTAAGAAATATTGTTTGACTTAACCATTGGTTAAAGCATTGGTTAAAGCATTGGTTAATTTTCTCGAATTTTTCAAATAATTGGCTTCTTTTGAATAATGTCTGAAAGTAAGGACTGGAACTCAAACATTGCAACAGATCTTAAAAGTAGAAGAACTTTGAATCAACGTTTAGTTGTAATCCATTTCTTTTTAAAATAGTTAATAGACGTAAAGATGTAAACAGTTGGCCGTCATCTCAGATGAGTTGACACAAAGTGACAGTTGGCTCAGAACTCTTCATTCAATTAGGATTAGTCGTCCTCTTTATTATTATATGTCTGACAGTATAACTCAGACTTCAGTGGTTCGGGTCTTCTCTGAGAAGTTTGATTTCTTTATCTTATTGTGAATCTGTTATTGAGATGTACTCAAGTTTACATCAAATGAGTGATTCGTTGTATTAATAGTCAAAATAATACGCTCTTCGATAAGATCTAAGACTTGAAACACAACATAAACTCTAAGTTAAGTCTTGTCTTTCAAAGATCGCACTCATCGACCGATAGTTTATTTTAGTCTCTTTTCTGTTAACTCTTCAATTGTTAACTGATTTTCTTTCTATTCTTTTATAATAATTCTTCCGCTTTTAAAGTTCCGAAGGAAATGAGAAAATAAGTGGTCGACAGACTTCACATTTAGAGCAATAGTTCTCAACAATAGAGGCTTTCAAATGAATGACTCATTCAATAGAATATTATTGACCACAAATATCCCATTTAATAACTACTAAAATAGTTAAGTCAAAATCCTAACAAACAAGAGTGAGACAAATTACTGAGCAAGGTATATTACTGTAAGGGACTTTTACAAAGCCTTAATGTTAACCTTTGAAAGTTTTAGGTGAGAATATTTGGTTATTACTGAGAATGTAATACCTGAACACAATTTTGGTATCGTATGCTATGGACTGGTATTAAAAATAATTGAATGAAAGTTTAATTAATTATGATTTTAATGATCCATTCGTTCATTAATGTAAGTCAAGTCATCAGTTATTGTTCGCTCAATTAATTCTACGAACAGTTTATAAGTAAGTCTTGAGTGAAGCAAAACATAAATTAATTAATAGCCTTATCTGAGTGTCTGTTTGAGTGCGTTGTTGCACATCTTGTGTTCACTGATAACAAAGCCGTTCCCGAAACAACCGATACGTTGTAGGCGTTGATACCATACATGCTTACAATGGAAGAGACTCTTAGCGACTGCAATGCGTTCGCGCCCTACTCTTAGGCCATAAAACGCTTATCGCATTAAACATTTGCTCTATTACATTTTGTTAGAATTGCTTACGAGTCCTCACCCATGGATCACATAACTCAAGTAAAAACAGTTCAACACTATTTAGAGCCAATTACAGCACTATCTAAATGTGGTCGCAATACAGTCTTACACTCTTACAGTCGCACTGAATTCTAAACACTTTCAATCAACTAAACGCACATTAAAACCATTCTTATACTAAACCCTCTTCTTTATCACTTGAATCCAGGGATTCATATAATTGACATCTCTCTCTCCCCCCCTCTCTCTCTCTCTCTCTCTCTCTCTCTCTCTCTCTCT
>JAQIXI010001244.1:0-14764 GCA_034700165.1 Galumnidae sp. Gr-Ori-00277 | reverse complement strand
CTCTCTTTCCCTATTGAGTGACGAATGAGACTACAAATAATGTCTGATATTTAAAGGACACAAATTGTAGATAATATTCAATTGGTTTTAGAGAACCTTTGATTCCTTTTTATAATAATGTTTTGGAGTACTTTAAGAACTTTAAAGTCTGTCATTTGTGTCGACAATAATTTGTTTGTAAATTATAGTGAAAACCATATGTTCTAAACGTTAGAACTCTTATCCCGTCTTTTATTTAAACTCTTTTCTAATCATATTTAAGAACAAATTATTTCTTGGATTTTGGGTTTTCGGCGTTAAATACATTTAAAAGAAGAAATATCTAAAAAAACGTATAATTAAAGGATGGGAACAACGGATTCAAAATTGAATTACAGGAAAGCAATCGTTGAATTGACGACAAAAAGTCAACCGATTGATACTAAAGACGACCAGTTTTGGGATCAGTTCTGGTGTGAAAATATTGTCAATATTGGGGATGTGTTCGCTCTGATACCGGCCCCTGAGATAAGGGCTCTTCGGGAAGAGTCGCCCTCGAATTTGGCCACTTTTTGCTATAAAGCGGTTGAAAAATTGGTTAAATCGACGGACAGTCTCTGTAATACCGGACCCCAACAGCAAATGGTATTGAATAGCGTCCGACTTTTAACTCGAGTCTTGCCTTACATTTTCGAAGACCCGGATTGGAAGGGATTCTTTTGGTCGAGTCTTCCCTCAGCTTCTGAGGGCTCCCATAATGAAGAAGAAGGCGTTAGAAACGATAACTTGCCGTTAGCGCAGTCTTTGCTTTTAGCCATTTCTGATCTTCTCTTTTGTCCGGATTTTACTGTCGCTCCCTTACCATCGAAAGGAAGTAAATTTGGTGCTCCGGACAGTCCACCCGAAGATTTACAATCAATAGACAGCTGTGAATACATTTGGGAAAACGGCGTCGGTTTCACAAATCCGACGACCAGTTCTTCGTTTTATGATAAAAACAGAACTGAATTATTGCGTCTTCTTCTGACCTGTTTTAGTACTTCAATGTATATGACAGCCAATGAGGCGGGACATACACCCAATCGATGGATTGAATTCTTTACATCTGTTGACAATCGACATGCATTACCGCTCTTTACTTCTTTGTTAAACACAGTTTTCAGTTACGATCCGACGGGTTATTTGCCATTTAATCACTTATTGTTCAACGATTCCAAAGAAAGTGTTGTCGAGATCTCACTTCAAATATTAATCGTAACATTAGATCACGACTTCAATGCAAATAATGGCCATAACTTCGGGGCCGCTGCCGATGATCTCCAGGAAAATCTATTTATTAATTATTTATCTCGTATTCATCGCGAAGAAGACTTTGCATTCATTTTAAAGGGTTTCACCCGATTATTGAATAATCCTTTGATTCAAACCTATATTCCGAACTCAACTAAAAAAATTCAATTTCACCAAGAACTGTTGGTTCTCTTCTGGAAAGTTTGCGACTATAATAAGAAATTTATGTTTTATGTATTGAAAAGTAGTGACGTTTTGGATATTTTGGTTCCGATTCTCTATCATTTGAATGATAGTAGAGCTGATCAGTCGAGAGTCGGACTCATTCATATCGGAGTTTTTATTCTTCTTCTTTTAAGCGGTGAACGCAATTTCGGGGTCCGACTCAATAAACCCTATTCTGCGAGCGTTCCAATGGATTTACCCATATTTACGGGCACTCACGCAGATCTCCTGATTATCGTTTTTCATAAAATCATAACAACAGGACATCAAAGACTTCAGCCTCTCTTCGATTGTTTGTTGACTATTGTTGTAAACGTCAGCCCATATTTGAAGACATTATCAATGGTTTCGAGCACTAAATTATTGCATTTATTGGAAGCATTTTCGACGCAATGGTTCTTATTTTCGAACCAAACCAATCATCACTTGGTTTTCTTTTTGCTCGAAATTTTTAATAATATAATTCAGTATCAGTTCGACGGAAATTCTAATTTAATTTACACTATAATTAGAAAACGAAATATATTTCATTCGTTGGCTAATCTTCCGACAGATTTCTGCACAATTCAAAAGTCATTAAACAAAAAGACAACTCTAACACGAAAACCAAAATCCATTTCTATTCCTTCTTCGACATCAAGTTCTAGTCTGCCCTCAGCTCTCTCGAGTCCAGTCTCTCCGATTAGTCCTACGAGTCATTTAGAACGACAAGAAATAATTGGATCTTCAGTCGAGTCAAGTGATCCCACATTAAACGTGTCTTTGGCCGCAACGCCTCGAATCGATAAAATGACCGAAAAAACTCATCCGAATCCTAAGAGCGCTGTCATCGATGACGATAACAGAAATGTTTCTCTAGAAAGTCAACCGACAAAAAGCGCTTTAAGCCGTCAGTCGAGCGAATCTTCAAATACTTCTCAACGAACAACCACTCAATGGGCCCCAACTTCCGAATGGATTAACTCATGGAAGCAAAAGCTTCCCCTTCAGACTATTATGCGAATGCTTCAGGTCTTAACATAACTTATTATTAACTGAACCTAATTTTCATTTACTTAAACTTATTTTTATTCAGGTTTTGGTACCTCAGGTCGAAAAGATGTGTATCGATAAGGGAATAACTGATGAGAACGAAATCCTCAAATTTTTACAACATGGTACTCTTGTTGGACTGTTGCCGGTCCCACATCCCATCCTAATAAGGAAGTATCAGACAAATGCCGGAACAACGCTTTGGTTCCGAACTTATATGTGGGGAGTCGTATATCTACGAAATATAGAGCCCCCCATTTGGTACGACACAAACGTTAAACTCTTCGAAATTCAAAAACTTTGAATTCGTTTCAAAAGGGATGAAACGAATCAAAACTAAATAATTAGTCCTTAAATGTGTTACCCATCGATCGTTTATATAGTGTTTATCTTAAGAAAATCTCTTACTTTTGTTATGTAACGAAAATAGTGAACTTTCACTGAAGTCTTAACACTGACTACAAGGAAGTCAATAATGATATCAATATTCAGTTAGAGCTCTATTTTCATTACGTAATAAACGACTTATAATCTAAAGAGGAATTAATAGTTAGAAAAAGGGATTTTCAATAGAGAAAAATCTATATATAAATAGTTTTGATGTTTAACTTCTTTTTTTTGACAATTTTTGCATTTATAAGTTGTGGTCAAATAATTTAAGTGAAAATTTATCCAATAATTAAGTCATTCCTAATTCTAGTCAGTATTTAATCCAAATATTATTAAATCTATTGTTTTTTATACATTTATTTTTTAATTAAGTTTTGAATATTTTATTTAATCTAATAATGTATTAATGTTTTGATGTCTAATAAATTTTATTTAAGCAAATGTCTGTCCGTTACGTACTCTTTGGGATAACCAATAAGTCGCGGGTCTTCGGGTCTCATAACTGAATTGAAAATAATTTAAATAATTTGTTAAAAGAGATGATCTCACGGACTCATATATCTGTCCTTAAACCTAACGATATAACCGCCGGGAGGTGTGTGCGCCACTCTATATATTAGCATTACTGTCGCCAAAGCACCGATAGAAAGGGATCCGTAGAGATGTGGCACTTCATTCCATCCCTGTTTAAACATATCGGCGTCTGAAAAGTTTCAACATTTAAACATTAATTCATTATTTTTTATCTAAAAAGTAAACAATTAATACATCTTTTAGACCATCGCAACACTCGAGACAACATTTTTGATTATTTTATCGAAATGTTATTTAAATAATTTATTTATTAATTATTAGTTATTATTATTGATCACAAAATTCAGATTAAAATCGATTTCGAGGTTTAATTAGGATTAGAAAATCAATTGTAAACAAATACAGGATTTAAACCCTTTTCACCAAAAGATGGCTCTTATTTGATGCCATTTTTCAAAATATTGTTTTTATAAATAATGAAAATTAAAATATAGTTTTGTATCGTCCCCTCCAACAAATAAGACATTTATTGCTATTTTAAGGTTTTGATTTTTTTTATTCAAAGCTTGGTAATTTCATATTACTAGAATATTATTTTTTAGCTGAAATTTCATAAAACTTTATTATTTCGAGTTTGACAATAGGGTAAGGGTAAGGGTAAGGGTCACTTCAAGCAGAATATAGGTTATTCCCTTTTTTGGCATTAATTAAATAATATAATGTTTATCGGATTTTTCTTAAACTTGTTCTATAACTAAAACTAAATTCTATAACATTTTCTATTGAAAACAAACATTTAATAACACAGGTTTTAGTTACAAAAAACTTGTTGAAACTGTACCGCGAAATGAGATATTTTGATAGAAAAGCAAATATTTGCAAAACTATACTTCGGTTTTAAATAATTTTAAATTAAAGTTAATTAGAAATGTTTTATATATTTTTAATGAATAAACGAATCATTTTATAATTAAATTATGTTTTTATGATTTTAATCAGAAATCGGAACAAATGGAGAGACAAGAAATACATTATTTGTCCGCCAAATATGAGGCGATCCTCAAAGAAATGAGTAAATCTTTAATTAATGAATTTAAATGTAATTAAATTAATTTGTGTTTTAAAGGCGAACACAACTTTGAAGTAATTCGTTTCAGTTCTTATCGGACGGCGTCTAAACTCCGTTTCATTCAAAATAAGACAAATTGTGAGTTAAGACTAAATGAATTGATTTAATGAAATATTAATGAAATGAATTGAAAATCAGTTCATTTAATTGATTTGTGGAACGCTATCGAAGCCATCCGTGAAAATGGTTTGCATAGCTTTCAGGACATATCGTCTGTCATATCGGTGTCCAAATTAGAGTCTTTGATAACTTCTGTATACTATTCCCTTTCGAAACGTCTTCCGCAGTCAATGGTCTTTAATTTGGAGCAATCGATTGAAATTATGTTGAGTTGGCTTTTGATGGCTTACGACCCGTGAGTACAACAAATCATTTTCACCATTAATTGATTGTCAACTAATAGTACTGGAAGTGGAAAAGTCAATGTCTTCGCCATTAAGATTGCGTTTGCGATCATATCTTTTGGAAAACTGATCGATAAATTGCGTTACATTTTTTCATTAATTTGTGACCCGAGTCGAGGACTTCTTATTGAGTCCCGTTTTAATAGCTTTCTTCGGGAGGGTTTGGCCCTAACGGCCAGTGTTTCTGAGACGACAACTTTTCAATACGACGACAGTCTTTCGGCCACAATCTTTGACTTCAGTCAACCAATAGATTTACATTCTTTTATGTCAGTATTTATAACGTCAAACAGTCCTCCTCTTTGTATCTCATGGATAGTAATTCTTCATCGAATGGCAGAAGTGGAGCACGTGATTCATCCGATCAGTTGTGATGCCTGTAATCGACAGCCTTTTAACGGATTCCGATATAAGTGCCAAAAGTGTTTTAATTACAACTTATGTCAGGATTGCTTCTGGAGAGGCCGACAGTCGGCTTCGCACAGCGCCGACTCTCACGCCTGCAAAGAGTATTCTTATTGGAAGTCTCCGACAAAGCAAATCGGACACTCACTCAGGAAGTCTTTCCGATGTATTCCATCGAATCGAAATCAATTGCAATATATGGACGAACCGCCAAAAGATAAGCGCTTCGATTTGAGTCATATCGTTCCTCCCTCTCCCTCACCAGCTGTTCATCACTTTAATGGTCTTCATATACGTTCTGCTTCTTCGGATTTGGAGTCATTGTATGCGGGCTCTAATAGTTTATATCGTTCGCCGCCATCGATGTCTAATTATGCGAACGACACAAAGTTTGGGGATGAAGAGCACCGATTGATTGCTCGCTATGCGTCCGCTTTGGCTAAACATTCAAAAGTGGCGACAATGGAAACGGATGTCTCTGAAGTTATAAATGATATTTCACTTCAACAGAGAGTTATCTCTCAATTAGAGGCGAAAAATAGAGAAATAATGAAAGAAATCGCAAGACTTCGACACGAAAAACAAGAAAATGAATTAAAAGATTCGAAACTAAAATCTGATAATTATTTCGCTTCGAATATAAGTCAACAACAAATGGATCCGATTTTGTTGACAGAATTGGCAGCTTTGAGACAACGCAAAGAAGAACTCGAATCGCATTTGAGTGCATTACAGGACAGTCGCCACCAATTAATGATTCAATTAGAAGGTTTAATGAAACTACTAAAGAACCATGGTAGTCTTCTGGCAGTTCCTAATAGTGCCCCGACTTCCACCCCTTCAACACTCAATAGAAAAATTGGTTCTTCTGTTACAACACCCACTTCAGAGTCTATTCTGAGCGATATAAGTAGTGCCACAAATGCTTCTCACGTTAATCGCGATCTTTTGGTTGCGGCCGACTCTGTCACAAATGCCATGTCTTCACTCGTCAAAGAACTCAATTCGGAGGACGAATGTGAGGATTTGATCAATGATTTCAGCGAAAAGGTTGCGGTCAATGAGAATATAGACAAAGACATTGAAAGAGAGGAACAAAAACTGGTAAACGAAATACAATCCCTTTTCTGTTTTTATTTTCTTTTTCTTTTGTTTGAATAGAAGTCCAAAGCATTGGCCACTTCTGTGGCCTTCTCTTAAATTTTGTTATGTTTTATTATTTTGCATTTAATGGTACGTTTAATGGTCCGTTCATTCATTTCATTTCATTTTATTCATTAATTCAGTTCTAAACAAATTTAATTCAATACAAATAACAGGCATTTAATATATTATCAAATGTATCGACTGATAAAACCTCCAAATCAAAGACAAACACTCACTACCAGACCACTGATGACGAGAGTTTAATTCGAACCGACGAAGAAGAGGGTGAAGAGACCGATGATGACTATTGGAATAATTCATCAAAACTGTGGTCTTATGTTAATCGTTAAACATTTTTAAAAATAATTTAATAAATAAAATAAAGTGAAAAAGTATTCAATAAAATTCAGTTTATAATAAACTTTTAAATAATTTTTCTCTTTTTATTTTTCGATTTTTTGGTTTTTGTTTCTTCAATCAATTCGACAGCACTTCTCTTCCCTGAAATAAATTATATTAATGTTTATATAAAGAACTTTTTGATGGTAATTACCTCTGACTTGAGTCCAATTTGAAGTTTCGTTTTTCAAGAGGTGAGCATAAAATGATTTCGTTCGAGAAATTGGTTTTTTAAGCAATGAATTCAATTGTTTTCTCATAGCCTTTAAGCGACGCCTTTCCGTTGAAGTGTTGTCCTCTTCATTCGACTCATTAGAATCGCTCAGAATTTCACATTTCTCTGCATTAATACGAAACCAGTCCTCTCGTGTCCTCTCTTTCCGCAATTTGTGTTCCAACTGATCAAAATTTTGTGCCAAATCTATTCGTTGTTTTATTGCTTTAAGAACTGACTGTTCGATTGGGAACTCCTGTAAATCATTTCCATTATTCAAAGTATTTCGAATTTGTTTCAAATAATTCGCCTCTTCTTTGGGTTCGCATAACATTAGACTCAACCCTTTATTGGATGCGCGGGCCGTTCGACCACTTCTATGGACATAGATTTCAGCAGTTCTTGGAATCTGATAGTGAACCACGTGATCAATGCATGGAATGTCGAGTCCTCGAGCGGCCACATCCGTTGCGATCAGTATTGAGTCTGATTTGGCCTCAAATCTTTCTAAATTAGTTAACCTTCGCTTCTGAGGCATTCCTGCGTGAAGTGACAAAGGATTCAAATCTAATATTTTGAGGACATTTAGGAGTCGTCTTAAACAGTCTTTACTGTTACAGAAAATCAAAGTCCGGCCCTTAAAAATAGTTATGAAATAATAAAGATATAAATCCTTTTGTTGGGCCAAACAACTGATTTTACATTCCGTCAACTGTTCAGCGCTCGGGATTCCAACACCACTTCGGGTTAAATCAATTACTTGAGTTGAGTCACTTCTCAAACCAAAAACTTCAATAAATTGATTTAATTTTTGTTTTTCAGTCATTTTGTTTCCCCTATTCTTAGATTTTGTAATCATTCGTTTCGGTAAAGTATAGGTAAGAGTGAGTGTCGCTGAAAACACAAACATTTGTCTTTCAATCCTTTTCCCTTTAATGATATCCAGGAGACGAACCAAGTCTTGGAAGTGTCCCTTTTCTGCCATTCTGTCCGCTTCGTCTATAACTAAGTATTTAATATCCATCACTGAATTTGCAGTCAAGTGTTCACTCGATTGTTCTTCAATAAGTTCCCAAAGTCTTCCAGGAGTGGCAACAATAATGTCGGGTTTTATTTTGTTCAAAACCCTTTCTTGCTTTTGTACAGCCATTCCTCCGACAATAACACCAACGGTAACGCCATTATATTTAGTGATGGCCTCTAAATGTTTCTTCACTTGAATGGCCAGTTCTCGAGTTGGTGTCAATACTAAAGCTCTGAGTTTAGTTGTTTTGTCAAAAGACTTATCATTCGTAATACGAGTGATTAGAGGAATACCAAACGCCAAAGTCTTTCCACTTCCAGTCTCTGCAGCGCCTAAGATATCAGATCCTTCTTCTAAAGCGGCTCTAATGGCTTTCGATTGTATGGCTGTCGGACGAGTGAAACCCAATTCATGTAATGCTTTCAATATCTTTGGATCCAAATTAAGGTCAGTCCACAAATGCATTGATTCCGATGTTTTTCTTTCAGATTCTTCTTCTGCGACATTATTTGATTCATTTATTTGATTATCTCTTTTCGTATTTTGTTTTGAATTTTTCTTTTTTGATTTCTTTTTTGTCTTCTTTTTAATCCCTTCTTTATTGGAGTCTTTTTCAATAGAATATCCATTCAATTCTTCAAAACAAATCAAATCATTTAAATCTTTGTCATTAAATCCATCATTTGATTCAATGGTCACTGGTTTCCAAACACTCTTTTTATTGATTTTCAGCATATTTTTCGTAATTAATTGTAAATTTGATAAATTGCTTATAAATAGGCAAGCACAATTGAATCAAATTTTAATGTAAATTTAAGTGGTAAGTCATTAAAAGTGAGATCACGTGTTCACCACATGTTATGTTATCATATGTTTGTAAACAACACTATATTTTATATTCAAAATTATTTAATCACTTTTCAAATCAATTCAAAATGACTTCAATTTAAAAATTATTATTATTTATTCAATCCATGAAATATAAAATCATCTCACACTTAGAAAAATGTTAACTTTTTATTAGCCAAGAGTGAGCAAGTACAATACTATAAAGTGACTTCTTTTTAATCTTAATTTTTAAAATTTTATCTTTTATTGACTTAAATTTAATATTTTATAATCAATTGTTTTCGTATGAATTAATTGAAATTTTGTTTTCATATAATTAGATATAAAATTATTTTTGGTTTATATATGAATTGGTTTACAATATATTAAAAAATTTAAAATTAAGTCCTTTTAAAGAAAATTAAAATTTTATTTTTAATACTTATTATCGGTTGAACTCAAAGTTATAATTAAAACCTTTTTCTAAAAACCAGTTATCAATAGTTAATAAGTCTTTCATTTAAAGAATAATTTAAAAAATAAACTGAAAATAAATTTGAGTTCAATTGATTTCTGTCCGCAAATGACTATTTGTGTCTAATTATTAACAAATTATGTATATTTATTAAATAAATAATTAATATCTAATAAGTAATGATTTATTGAAATGTGAATGAAGTGAATGTTTTGTGGATCACTTTTTTCACATTTAATGCCAAAAAGCTATCAGAGGTTAACCACATTTACAGACATTTATTGTTGAGTAGAGTTCCACCGAAAGAGTACTCAAATTATATTTTGGAAACAATTCAGAGAAAATGAATAAAAGAAAGGCTTAGAATATATTTGAACCCATTTTTCAGATGTAATTCAACTGATTTTTGTTGAAGTGTTTAAAATTAGATAAATTTTATGACAATTAGGGGTATATTCCAGTGAAGTGGTAGTCATGAGCTTTTCGAGTGGCCAACGATATAGCGGTTGAGCGCAATCTCTGTAGTTATGAAGTGGTTATTCATTTGAGTGGTGAGACTCGCTCTCAGTCGAGAAGCAATGGTTGTATCGGTTGAGGGCAACGACCCTTTCGTTCCTCTTAGAGACTGAATGCTTGAAGTGACCAGAAGTGCAGAAGTGTATCACTTATCTGACTATCACTACATCACTCCTCTTATCATATGTTGTGATTGTCTGTCAGTTCTATAAATTATCGAAATATTATGTCTGAAAGAAATGAATACAAAAATTAGTGTTAGTTATGATTCCGTACACGACTTGTATGCGATTCAATCGCTCAGTCAGACGACCGCAACATCTCATTGTCGTCGACTCCGACCGCACTGATGGCAATCATTTCCAGTGGACACTCGTTCCGCACTCATCGCCCAATCAGGTCTGTAATCCATTGCTCCCAATTGAAAGGTCGTTCCCTTAAGAACTGAACTTAGAGGGAATGCCTTCCACTTCCTCTTTACTCAAACTAAGACTTGAAATGTTTGTAAAGCAAAAAGTATTGCAAACAAATCGCAAACTAATTAATTAATTAATTAATGCAAATGAGTTTTAACTATGAATTGGTGGCAATGATTATAGCGATCGCTGACACCAATTGTATCACATTTTGATGGACTCACTATTTGTTTGCCTTAGAATTGAGTCAATCGATCGGTCATACAGTCTATGAGACACACATTAAAAAACATGTAAAACATTGGACTCCAGTCCTATATTTAAGTTTAAGTCTTATTTTAAACAAATTTTTTAATTAATTTCATTTAAATAACAAAAAGTGAACTTCATTTTCAGGAGCCGACTGTCATTACCGTTCACTCACAGGATGACCAAACTCTATGTTTTTCATGGATTTTAGGTATTAATTGAGAGGTTTTTCTTTTCCCTTTTTCCCCCCATATATGTGTTTCCCCTTCCCTTCTATTCTCTCCCTTTTTGGGAGTTTTCATATTCAATAAAAGTGTAAATTAATTGACTCTTTTGTTATCTTTAAGCAAAAGACTATAATAAAGATAATTATTCTTTGAAAATAAACCTTCGAATTAATTTTTAGAAAAAGACCATTAAATGTAGAATTGAGAAAATCTCGATGTGTTGTTGTGCCTATGCTTACGTCTTATGCTTGTGCCTATGCTTGTGCCTATGCTTGTGCCTATGCTTGTGCCTATGCTTGTGCCTTGCTTATTTTATTCATTTGGCCAATTTGTCTAATCTCTCAGAGGTTTTGAACTTTGGCTTCGATTCACTTAATATTTTATGAATGCATTCAACGAAAGAGAGATAAACGCAAACCGATTGCAAAAGTTTAGATCCATTGCTTAGCAGTTAATTTTATGGCAATTGAGCAAGATCATAGTGATCGTAGTGATGATGATTATTATTACATTCAATTAAATTTATTTGACTCTTATTTGGGCCTCAAATTCTTAGTTCCAAATTATTAGGAATGAGTTCTTTAATTAATTATCTGAAAGTTTGCCAAAAATTTGTTCTCAATTGTACTCTATTTATATGTTTGGCAAACGACGAATAAATTGATTTAATATTTACGAAAAATAAACACTTTTAATGACTGAACCAAATATTAAATTTTCAATATTTTTATTGACTCAAAGATTATATTTTGTGAAGTCGTCAGACGAGACTACACTTGAGCTACACTTTTCTCTAATTAAAAATAAGAAGTTATTAATGCAAATGCAATGCTTTTGAGCCCAATATTTCATTTGAATTGAATATTTGAGTCCTAGAAATACATTCTTTTTATTATTATTCGCTTTAATTCCACGAAAAGTTCAATTTCTTCAATGCTTTTAGAATTAAAAAGAAATAAAAACTAAAAACTATTAAAATTTATTCAACTTTTTTTGACGAAATTATTTTATAATTGAATTTATAATTCAAGTCTTAAATGCATTAAATCGATAAAAGGATCGATTGTTTTGTTGAGGAAAACCTATTTTAGACACAATGTATTTGTCCTATAATTTGTTATTTGATATCATTTAATAAGTTTTGAGTATAATTTGGACATAAGATATTTGGGAAATGAAAGCACAAACTAAAGCTTTATATGAATTGATTTGAATGTAGAGATCATTAGTTGAATGCATTGCAGTGAATGAGTTGATTATATGGGAGTCATATGAGTCTTACTCTTCTTTTATCATTTTTCATAGCGAATGACACAATAGTTTAGATACAACTATAGAATAAAACTTTTTGAAAGAAAGGGTTGAAATAATTGAGTGCATACTTTGCAGACACACACCAGACATCAGCTCAACATTCATTAGAGACGACGACAATCGGATCAAATAATAGACATCGAATAGAATGCAGTCAGTCCTCAATTAATCAAATTATTTGAGTCTTATTTTAAAAGTTTTGGTTTTCGGAATTAAAGTCCCAGAACTGCATTCACCGAAAAATGGGTCAACTAATGAAGAGGAAGATATAGACGAGAATCGGGGATATCTTCTGATAAGATTACGGCGCCGTAAAAGTATCCAACGAAGCATTCATATCGATCCCATAGCAATCCTCGATCAGAGCTATTATGGCATTACTAACAGATATTTAAAGCAGTCCTCCAAATGGCGTTTCAATACATTTACATTGGATGTACTGACCGGCGGTCACTCACTCTCTAGCATTTTATTTCATCTTTTCATAGAATACGGTTTCATCGATACATTTAAATTAGATGTCATTAATGTTTTGCGATGTTTTCGTAAGTCTACTCTCTTTTTAACAATTGTTTCACAGATAAGTCTATTATGAGTCTATCACTCAATAAAGTTGTCTCAAACTTTATTGCAACTAATCTCAAGAGCTCAGCACAATATCTTTACAATAGGCTTAAGAATTTCCTACTGAAGTAACTGAAGGCTCAATCAATCAGTTGATCGAATTTTAAGCGAAACCACTTTTTCTCACTAATTATCGTCTAATCATAACATTTGTTGATTAATAGGAAAACAATTGCTTTTATAACGACTTTAACTGAAAATAATTAGTTTTTCTTTTTATAATAGAATTTAATATAATTTTTATCTTTTTATTTGATGACAGGATTTCTGGAATCAGGTATTAATTGAATGGTTGACCAGATTATCATCTGTTTATAATAATGATTGATAGGGTATCACGACACCAATCCATACCACAACTCAGTTCATGCGGCAGATGTGACTCAAGCTATGCATTGCTTTATACAAGAGGACAAAATTAAACAATATCTGACTCCTTTAGAGGCCATGTGCTCATTACTTGCGGCCGTATCTCACGATTTAGATCATCCCGGAGTTAATCAGCACTTTCTTATAGCAACCAAAAGCCATTTGGCAGCTCTTTATAAAGTAAGTCAATTAAGTAAACACTCCAACAGTTTATCGCTCTTAACATCGATTACATAACAATTGAATAAACCAATAGTCGTTTCATTCGCTCTGAAAAGCTTTGATTTGAGTGAACAAAGAGAAGACATTATTCAACACTTTAGTCACCAATAATTGAATAATTAACAAATCATTTAATCTGAGCCCTTCCGCACAAATATGTGCTCCATTTCACTGATATTCCTAACAATTGTCCCCTCAATTAATTACTGATGTATTTTCAGATAATCAGATAACGAGTTTGTCTACTCCTCCGACCATTTACTCAATTGAAACATAAGTCACATAAATATCACTTCCATTAAATATCTAATTTTCAAAACCAGTAAATCCTTAGAATAAAGAGCTATGGATTAATAGCCATCAAATAATTCCTCAATTAATCCAGAATTTAACCTTTGAATCAAATTCGAGGAAATTTTGATTAAAGTCAATACAAGTCAATACTTTTGATAGATTTTTAACTCATGAGTAGAGTTGTCTCAAATTAAAGTGTATTCACTATAAATGAATTGGAGATTATTTTGAGACAAACCGTTAAAACTTAAGGAAATAGGAATAAAGTACTCAATTTTCTGTATTAATTGTTTCATTGATTCAATTACTTTATTTTTGTTATTAATATTAATGTAATCATATATTATGTCATAGAATTGGACTGAAATAAGTTCGTAATAATAACTTTATTTTGAAATGAATACAAAAGTTATATTGAAATCAGTAACGAATTATATATTTGGATTTATAATATACACGATTAATCTATCTATCACGATAGATTCTATCATGATACTAACAATAGTAGCATTATTCAAAACAACTGAAGGGAAGTATAATTTTACAATAAATGTTTTCACAACAAATTCTAAATTATTCTCAATATATGAGTCTCTAAAGTTTCATCAAAAACTCGCTTTAAATTATAAAATGAAATGGAGCAAAAAATCTTTGCAATCACCTTGCTAAATATAGATAATAAGACAAAATTAGTATTTTACAAAAAATATAAATATAGTTTTGGTAATTTTAATCGATTAAAACAAAAGTATCTGAGAGTATCGTTGAATAATTTTTATTTTTACCTTATTTTGTTCCTTGTTTACATTATAAAATTAGGGATTATAAAATTCATTATAAATTCAGAGAGGAACCCATCCTAGTGGGGGTGATTTGGTCAAAATACCCCATAGGGCTAAAAACCTCGACAGTCCTAGTGCTTGTCCATAGATGTTATTTTTTTTTAACTTTTTTATTTATATTCAAATGAGTGGTAATGGTTTGCAAAAACCCTTTCGTGAACTTTACCTCAAATATCAAATATATATTTTGATATTATGTTTCACTCATTTAAAGAGT
>JAQIXI010001243.1:0-14765 GCA_034700165.1 Galumnidae sp. Gr-Ori-00277 | reverse complement strand
TTTGCTGAAATAATAATCATTTAATAAGTTTTATATTTTTTTAATATATTTTTTATGTATTTCTGGTTTTATTCTTTATGTGAATGAATTCAATTGCAAATGAGAAAATAAATTAAAACAAAAGAAAGAAGCAAGAACATACCTAGGTATTAAATATTCTTTTTATGGAATAGTCATTAATATTCAATAATGTATTGTTTGAAAAATAATAAAAAATATTTTGAATATTAAGTTTTCATCAAAAATAACTCAAAAGTTATCATATTTTCAAATTCAAAAATAAAACACTATTTTATTGATTTGTAAAACCCGTTATATTAAGTGATTTTTGCATTTTTTAAAGAATTTCTTAACAACAAAAGTTTTCTTTAACTATAGGGTTAAAAATAGCCCATGATCAATTTATAGAATTTTATCATTAATTTCATTATTGAAATTGATAAAAACTATTGCAGACAATCCTTGATATTGACCTAGTTATTCAGATTTAAGCATAAAAAATTAACTCGAATCTAATTTTTATGGTATTAATAATAAAATAGTTGTGAAATAAATATGAAATAAAAGAATAATTTATATATAATTCGTATAATTAATCTCTAATTTAACTAAAATTAAGACCAGAATTTAGTCTGAGTTTGAACTCAAGTTTTTGATTCCTGACTTGACTTTCAATATTATAGCCGTCAGGAGTTGAGAGGAAAACCACTTTTATAAAAGTTCGATGTCCTCCGACCTTAAAAACTTCAAAACAAGTGCACACCATAATTATCGCCATATATTCATCTCTTTCTCAATTCAATTCAGAAATTGTGAGAATAAAATTAGACTTTTATTTCATTCGTATTTAAATTTTTTTAATGACTATATTTTAAAAGATGGGCAAGGTCAGTAGTGTTAGTAAAGTCAATTTAAAGAGTATTAAAGTAGTCTAGCGCTTATTCTAAAAATTCCAAAAATTACATTTAAATTATTTTATTTTAATATATTTGTTGTGTATGAAAAGTATCCTAGAGCAAACATTTCTAAATTCGAGACTACAGTTATTTCCCTCTTGGCTACAACACAAACAACAATTATTGGCAGTCAATACAAATAATAATTTAAGTACTAAAAATTGATGACTAGATTTTTCTTTAAAGTATTTTTTATGGCATTTAGAAAGTAATAAAACCAGAAAATTATTGAACAGAATTTTAAAATAATCCCTTACTTTACATATAATCTGACCCATAGTTTGATTAAATTATAAAGAATTAATCGGTAGACAAACCTTTGGTTTTTCCGATTTTATAGTATTAAATGACAACTAATTTTGCTACTTAATTATACTTAATGGAACTTTTCTAAAAATAACTTGATCAAATCAATCGAAAGTACAAAATCATTTGAGAATTAGCGTTAGTCTCATTTGAAAGCAATAATTAATTAATAAAACTAAAAAGTTATTCACAAATTTTCTTTAAGTTTAAACCATTCATTCACTGAAGATATTTATAGAAATCAAATGAAATGACTTTTGAATAATAAATGAATGAATTTGTGTTTATATCGGCTATAGTTTGATGTATATCAGGAAAATTTTTGTTTAAAAATCTATGTGGGTCATTTGGGGAATAGAAACAAATTATGAGAAATAGAAAAAAAATTACAAATCCTTTCAACAGTTCGTTGTCTTTGGAGGAAATCTTTAAAAACTCTAAATGTGTGACTCAGGATCTGAAACCTATGATTAGTACAAGTTTTGACACTTATTTGAATTTATTGACTCTAATATTATTTTAATTTCTTATAAATATATTCATTAGTTTTTTATGGTATTCACTGCACTAATGATATCAAAGAAAGTCAAGACATTAAAAAAGTTGAGCCCAAATACAACTTTGAAATAAAAGATCTCATCTTAAAATCAGAAGACGAGTTACCCTTTAAGAGCCGTTCTCTACAAAAATTAGTCAACTTTTTGATTGAATCCGAACATAAAGAGGGAAACAATAATGTTTTGAAAACAACTCACTCGAGTCAAGACATTCTAAGGCACAGAATTCTCGACGATGACTACACTCCTATTATGCCTAAGATTCATATCCATCACATATTTCCTCCACATCTGATTAGACCCCTTCAGAAAGAAATTATTGAAAAAATGATTGAATATATTAGAGAAGTTGATATTGATCCTCTTGGTCAATTTAAAAAGAAAATTAAAAAGAAGGCCCGTATCGGAACTCTTGTTTTAGGAATCGGTTTAGGAATCAAAGAATTGAAAGGTTTGTGAAAATACTGAACTAAAAAAAAGTTTTATAATTTTATGAATAAATATTAATGTTTTAATTAATTTTTTAAATCAGAACTAAAATCACAGCCATTAACAGCTAATTATAAGGTGACCGGAATGGTAGATCTGTCCGCTCAGAATAAAATGAAATACGCAGACCTGAATGATAAAGGAGTTCATTACAGACACAGAAGAAGCGCCACATTTCCTGTTGAGGATACATCTGATCCCGATTATAAGGCAGTCAGAGATTATAAATTGATTCCGAGTAAAAAACATAGTTGGCCTTTCCATGAGTCCAAAGAAGAAATCTATGAAAAGTGGAACAAATTCCCGGCTCCGGAGTATCCAGACCCTTTTACCCATAAAGTGAAACATATTCACCGATCTTTCCATGAAATACAACCCGATATCCTTCATTTGATCCAAGATGTGCATGGTATGGTCGGCACACAAACTAAAATAATAAGCTCTGGGCCCGACCTCGAGCACCCAATTGTGTTGGCCGGACAACTCGTTAAATTGGCTGATAGTCTAATACCGAGTATTAGAATCCGAATCCCTTTTTTCGAATATTTGAAAAAATCGTTTTATGAAAAGTCGAAACCAAAAGTGGTTTACATAAAACAACCGCCAAAAGTGAAATACGTGGGACTGCCCTACAAAGAAGAGGACGAAATTCCAATGGCAGAGCCCGAACCCGAACCCATGAAAATAGATGTTCCAATAACTGTGAATTTACCCGAACCTAATCCTATGGCAGAACCTCTAAATGAATACCGAAGACAAGAAACTAATTTTAAGTTAAGATATAGATCATCAGTCAGTCCTTCACAACCTTTTACTGATCGACCAAACTATGACTCCTCTCCACCAATGGATCATAAATACACTCAAATGTTTGATGAGGCGCTTCGAATCTACCAAGATAAAGGCAAAGCTAAAGCATAACCTCAATGCAGAGTCACTATAAGACATAATTGAAGCCATAGTTCAAGATATGTTAATGTCCCAAATCTTTTGTTTATTCACCTTGATAATATATATTAATTCATAGTTTCATAGCTTATTAATAATTAGTCAAATAATGTAAATGTTTTTTGAAGAGAAATAAGTAGTTTTTATAACAAAATCAATAGAATTAAGTTTTGAAATGTTTTAATCATTGAATAAAAAAATATATTTGATATTAAAAATTATACAAAAATTTTAGCTATTTTTCTAATTTATTACTTTATTTGACAATTTTAAAGATAAATTGCATGAAATTAATTGCATAACAAGGTTAGAATCAGTCCATAATCACGAAATTAAATATATTTATAAAATAAAATAAACTTCATAATGGTTTTTGACCAAGAACAATATTAACGAATAATATTTATATTTACTTTTTAATAGATCGTTGTTTATTAATTAATTATGATTACAAATAAAGCAAAAAGAAACTTAAAAAGACCTTGTTATTAAAATGCAAACGTAATGAGGAGTGAAAACGAGAATTTATATTAAAGTTATAAATGCAATAAAAAAACAAATATTTAACGAAACTTACATTAATTTCTTACAATAGTTTAGAAAAAGACGAGAATATAAGTCAAATGTTTATAAAAAAAATATAAAAACAAACAAAAATCAATTTTATTTTAATCATAAAACTATTGAAATTGAAATATATTTAAGAGTATATTTCGTGCAATACTTCGAATACAATAATATTAATGACAGAAACTTAATGATTGTATAAATCATTATTTCAGTTCAAATTTTACTTTACCAAGATATTAAATCATTGATGGGTTTACAATTGTTAATATTTTAATATCATTAATATATATATTTTGTCATTAATTTAATATTTCTGTCGTTTTATTTTCAATTTAATAAATTTTTGGAGGAAATGGCAAAAAGGGACGCCTCAACAGTAACTGATCTAACTTTTGATGAATATGTCGGCGATTTTATGCTGAATGGAATGAAGGCCCAAATGGCCGCTCAGCACAGACCAAACACGGGATATATCGAACCGTTTGAGATAAAGTGGAAAGAATTGAGTTATAAAGTTTGGAAAAACACAAAGACTATAATAAATAACATAAGCGGTAACTTTAAAAGCGGTCAAATTATGGCAATAATGGGTCCGAGTGGTGCCGGAAAGTCTTCTCTTCTATCGTGTATTTGTGGACAACTAAAAGAAGGAGTGAGTGGTTCCATAACAATCTCGACAAAGAGAAAGGTTTGTTTTTTGGTTGTTTTAATAATATATTAACTATGGTTTTGAGTTCAGGTCAAGTTTGCATTCATAGCACAAAACGATTATTTACACAAAAACCTAACTGTAAAGGAGTCCCTTTGGTTCGCCTCCCGATTAAAAAACAAAGTGTTTGCCGACCACCGAATGATTGTCAATAATGTCATCAATAAGTTAATGATTGAGAGCTGTGCGAACAATCGACCCAATCGTTGTTCTGGTGGTCAACAAAAAAGAATTTCAATCGCATTGGAATTAGTTTCCAGACCTAATGTATTGATTTTAGATGAGCCGACCAGTGGTCTCGACTCAGTCACAACTTGGCAACTGATTACACTTTTAGTAGAGTTAACACAACAGCCCGAACCCATAGCTATTATGCTGACCATTCATCAGCCGAGCGCTAAACTCTTCAATTTGTTTGATATCATATATTTGTTGTCTTTTGACGGTCAGTGCATATATGACGGACCGCCACTTAAATTAGTCCAGTATTTGCATAAACATGACTTAAAATGTCCAGAATTTAATAACCCTTCAGACTTTGCACTGGAAGTGGCGGCTAAAGAACACGGCATAAGACAATTAATGCTTTTATCAACGCTCAACAAAATGGAAGCCTTGGATTTGTTGGACAATAAATACAAAATTAATTTAAACCACGACTACAATACTTTAACTCATATTTGGTTATTAACATTCAGGTCAGACTCAATACTCTTTGCAAATATATGTTGTGTGAAGTCATAATTCCTCACAATTTAAAGTATTGATAATCAAAAGCGAACTAAAATTGTTGATAAGTCCCTAATCTTCGGTCAAAATTCTAATCACTTTATTGATGATACCTTAAATTGGGGCCGAATCTCAACTTATAGTTTGTTTTTCATAATAAATTAATAGTTTCAATGGTTTTAATTAGGAGTAGAAAAAAGTATGAATACAAAAAAATATTTTAAATAAACGGCATTTAAAATGAGTCACAAAATTCTGTAAAATTCTAAGTTTTAATGGATTCACAAAATATAATAACTTTTTAACTCATCTTTAGGTCAATCATCACAACATTCAGAGATCCGATTATGCTTTGGATTCGAATAATTGGTTATATCGTCTGTTCAATACTTATAAGCCTTTTGTATGGACCGGACAGTGGAAGTCTGTCCGGATGTTCGCATGAGATAAATATCGCCGAAATGGCAAAAACAGACGAAAGTGGAATCGATTTTTTCAAGAAATTGCAAAATATAATCGCAGATTTGTTAGAAAATTGTTCTGGCTTATTATTTGTTGCTATCTTTGGGTGGTTTCAGGCTTTATTCCCAGTAGTTTTAGTGTTTCCTCAAGAGATTAATGTCTTTCTTAAGGTATGGATTAATAATGGCTTCCATTCTTTAAAATTAATTTAATATTATAATAAATAGGAATATGGGAACGGATATTACTCCTGCTTTTCATACTTCTTGTCTAAAGTATTAAGTGATATACCTTTTCAGTTAACTCTACCAAACTTTGGTTCCATTCCCTTCTATTATATGACGGGTCAATCCAAGGAACAACTCTGGCGAGTCTATGGCTTTGCAATCATTTTTATATTGATTTCAATGAATGCGAGCGCTCAGGGATTTCTAATAAGTGTGATTCTATCGGAAAACCCATTGGCCTGTGCTTTCATGGGGGTCTTTACTATTATTCCGATGATTTTGTTGTCGGGTAAGAATAAAAGTAAATAATCAAAAACAAACTAAAACTTATTGATAGGAGTTATGGTTCCGTTGAAGTCTATGCCATTCTATTTCCGATATATGTCTTACATAAATTACCTGCGCTATGCCTGTGAGGCCACAATCATTAACTCTTATGGCATTAACAGATGTAATGACAACAATATGACTGATATTATAGATTTGATTCCTATGGAAAAAATGTTAGAAGTTTATGCGTCCGACAAAATTAATTCGGATGCACTCATATCCACTTTCAAAACATTGATGGGAAAAGTGGAAGGGGATGACCACTCTTTAATTATGGACGCTATGGATCTCAAAGATTATGAATTGTTTACTTCAATAGCAATGCTTTTATTGAATTATATTTGTTTCAGAGTTATTACATATTTTCTAATCTTAAGGAAAGTTCGTTCAAAACTATGAAACGATTTAACGTTAAAATTATATTTTCATTAATATTAGATTTATATGAAATCATTACTACTTTAATATTTTAATAAATTAATGGTTACTATCATTGGCTAATGTTTAGTTATACATATGCAATGAATCCAAAAAAAAAATCAAAATATTAGAGAAAAATAAATGAAAGTCAACTAATTATTATAAAAAGAGAAATTACTGAAAGAAAAATATATGAATATAAATACATTTAAAATTTTAAAGATAATGATCCTGATCAATAAATAAACAAGTTTCGCAGTAAAATATTAAATCATTACATTTAAAAATGTCAATCATTAGAGTTTATAAGAAAGTAACAAGGACATTAAAAAATTAAAAAATATTAATGAATTTACATTCTTTATATTATAGATAAAAATATTGTTTGATATTTTCAAAAAATTGTCTAGGAGATTTAATTTATATTGATAATTATAACTAATTACAATAATCACAACCTTATTGTAAATTATATTGGTTCTTCAACTTAAAGATGTTCTAGTTTAGTTATATAAAAAAGCCAGAGCTAAATTTTCATAAATGTCCTTAGAATTTGGGTATTTCATATAACTAGAATATATTTAAATTGAGTGAACAATAATTATTATAAGGTTATAATTAAAAATTAAGTGATATTTCATAAAATTCTCCTGGACAATTTTTTCAGTAATATCTGTTAGAAAATATTTATTATTTATAATATAAAAATATCCAAATTATACTCTTTTGGGGTAATTATGAGAATATAGACTATAATTTGCATAAATGTAATGATATGTAATAAAAATGACAGAAAATATGAAAAGCGAGACTTTTGTCATTATTGCTATTTCTTAGAAATAAATAAAAAGAACAGAATATAATATATTCATAGAATCGTAAAATAAAATAATTTCCAAATAAATATTATTAATGATTACCTTGATCAATGCTTCAATGCAAAGAATTATTCATTTCTTCATTATATTTTTGAAAAAAAACTGAATTTAAGTTATTTTAGAATTTATTTACTAAAAACACGAAACACTAAAAACAGTCAAAAGATATCAAAGAATGGTTTTAAGTGTTGACTACGAATTTGAAATGAAAAGCAAAGAATTAAAAGTCAGTGGAAAGGGATTGAAACCATTAATGACACGAAAGACAAATGTCTCGTCATTAAAGCCATTCCGAGTGACCTGGAAAGACCTTTATTATACTGTTTCACAACAGGCTTTTGGCAGAAAAGACAAGGTCATTTTAAATGGTATAAGTGGTTATTATGACAGCGGAAAGATATGTGCTATTATGGGTCCGAGTGGTTGCGGAAAGTCTTCTCTCTTAGGCTGTCTCTGTGGAAGGAATAAAAAGGGTCTTTCAGGTTCTATAACCATATCATCTGATATTGAGGTTAATTTTAATTCACAAATAATTCCCTTTTAATTACTTAATATTTAACTTAACTTTAGGTAAAGTTTGCATTCATTTCACAACAAAATTATATTTTAGAGAGAATTACTGTAATGGAAGCCATGCTTTACGCTTCAAAACTTAAGAATGATCCCGACACAAACCATTCCGCCATTTGTGAAGAAGTTATCGATAAACTCCTACTACGCAATTGTGTTGACAACCGTCCGGGCAATTGTTCTGGTGGTCAACTCAAACGAATATTAATTGGTCTCGAATTGGTGTCTAAACCTAATATTCTTGTATTGGATGAGCCGACGAGTGGACTCGACTCAGTGACCACTTGGCAACTCATTAATCTATTGGTTGAGTTGACTCAAACAGCAGAACCGGTAGCCATTGTCATAACAATCCATCAGCCCAGTGCCCGACTATTTAATCTTTTGGACCAAATTTATTTACTGTCGTGTGAGGGTCAGTGCATATTCAATGGTTCGCCCCAACGAATGATTCACTACTTCTCTGAAAATGGTTTGCAATGTCCGCAATTTACGAATCCCTCAGACTTTGCACTGGAAGTGGCCGCTAAAGAACACGGAGGGATCAAACTCCTTACACTTTCCACGATTATGAAGATCGAAGCCATGGAATTGAGTGAAAATAAATATCTGATCAAAAATAATTATAATTATCGGACTTTTAATGATGTCTTAATCCTCACCGAAAGGTATTATTCTTTCAATTTTGGGTTTCATTTTATCTGATTTATTGAATGACAGGTCATTCAAAACTATGGTTAGGGACCCGTTTATGTTATGGATGAGAATTTTGGGTTTTCTTATCACTGGTCTTCTAATTAGTATATTATTCGGTTCCGACAGTGGAGTTCTTTCTGGTTGTGTTCACGAGTTTACAATCGAAGGCGGAACTGATATCATAGAGAAAACCAAATCAAATGTGGCCGATATCTTTGAGAACTGCGCGGGACTCGCTTTTATGAACCTTTTAAGTTGGTTTGGAAGTATATTTCCAGTACTACTTATTTTTCCGACTGAACTCGAAGTGTTTCTTCAGGTATTTCTAATCTTTACTAAATAGAAGTGATATAAACAATAATCTAATAAATATTATAACAGGAATACGGAAACGGCTATTATTCAAGTTTTTCATATTTTATGTCTAAAGTGTTGAGTGATATTCCTTTTACCTTAATTTTACCAAATTTGGCGTCCATTCAGTTATATATTCTGAGCGGACAATATATGGCAAATATGTGGCGTCTCTGGAATTTTGTTTTCATATTTATTTTGGTAGCATTTAATTCGAGTGCACTCGGCTTTCTTTTGGGGTCTCTTTTGTCAGACTATCCCTCAGCCATTGCTTTCGTAGGAATGTTATCATTAGTGCCGTTAATTCTATTGTCAGGTTTTAATCGATTACTTTTAAAAGATTCAAATTTTTAAAATAATTCTATCAAATAGGAATTATGAGAAGAGTGGAAGTAATGCCCTATTATTTCCAATGGTTGACCCAGGGCAATTTCTTGCGATTTAGTTTAGTAGGTTCTCTTATCAATAGTTATGGGTTTAATAGATGTCAAGAGAGTTATGTCTCCAAAAATATGACGGATTTTATGGATTCAATACCTGCAGAGAAATTGCTTCAAATCTATGGTTCGGATAAAATCAATTCGGATGCACTCATTTCAATGATGCAAACAGTTGTCAGCGGAGTCTCAGATGACGGCCGATCTATTGTTATGAATCATTTTAAGATATTTGACTCCGATTATGACTTCGCTATTGTGATGCTCTTCATTCATATGATTCTCTACAGAGCACTCACTTATCTCGTCATTCGGACTAAACTTAAGAGAATCACTTAACTAATGAAATGATTATACATAACATATAAATTATTTATAAATTCTTAAATATTCGCAATAATTAAAATAATAGAATATAATATAATAATTATATAAACTAAACCTCAAATTTATAATCAAGTATTGGCTCATTATTTTAAAATTGTTTTTGTATTTTGAGGCCAATTACTTATGTATTTATTTTATTAAATAATAATATTTTATTTTATTATTAATAATAATTATAAAAAATTGAATTATCTAGTATAAATTTTTATGCATAATTTTCTTATTATTTTTGTTCCATATTTTTAAATATCAAAGATATTTGTCTATTTTTTTTACAAATCTGTATAAAACTATCGTTTATATCCAAAAAAGGTGACATTCAATTAAATATTAATAAATCATTACAATTACTAACAACTTATCGATAAATTAAATAATATTATATAATAATTAACTCTAATTAAAGTTTTTCTAATTTACAATAAAAGTGTAAAAATATACAACATTTGCCTCAAATGAAATGCAATGAAAGAGTAGTGATTTTTAGTAAAAATCAGTGTTTGGGTTAAGTGACTTAACTTAAGTCATTTGAATTCATTTCCCATTCATAGTCTCCACAAAATCCATTAAGAATGGGTTGGGCGGGAATTCCCCTCTGAAGCATTCGACACCTGATTTTTTAAATAGTAAATAAGTAATAATTTTGGTGAATGAGTTCGTGGTACCTTTGTTGATCTAGTCTAAATCTTGCTCCATCTACATCACTGGTTTGTATTGGATCAGACCAAAGTCTTTCTGCCACTGCGGATGCTCTTGGCCTTAATTAGATTTTTAGTTAAATTTTTGAAATTAATTAAATGAATACCATAGTCTGGACAAGAGGTTAGTACCATCGACATATTCTCCCCACATACAGGCCACACCTCCCAAAACCATTGACTTTTCAATATCTGTATCTATAAATTATTTCAAAACAAAAATTAAGAATATTTGTGTCCATAAAATCATTTCATTTATAAAAGTTTTGTTTAGAGCGAAGAAAATATTTTATTAAAAGTTAACGAATTTGTTATTAAATCAATGTTTTGGTCACTTATTAAAATTTAGTGAATGTAATGAAAATTATGAGAAATTACCCAAACTTTTTGTTGGATCGCATCGATAGTACTTTTCCCAGTCCTGACCATAAGAAATATAGTTAAGATACCAACAGGCGCTTAATATAACTTTATAACCTGGTAACTCTATATTATTAAGTGAACAATTAAGAATAAAAGTAACCTTGTCCAATAATTCTGGCCACCGTTGCCTTCCAACTATCACTGGAAGAGGTCGGATGTCTATAATTATCTTTCCATACCATAACTATTGTGTCATTCGCCAACTTTTCAGACAAAATATACTTAAATAAAAGATGAGAATAGAGTGGGCAATACCTTCACTCCATTATCGATGGGGTCCTGCCATACGATATTCTTGTAACCAATTTCTTCAATGTTTGCGATCATTCGTCGCACGTAATACTGTTCCACTTCATTGAAATCCGTTAAACTATTGTTTATCATAAAATTCCAGATTTGAGGGTTTGATCGCCAGCAGTCGTAATAGACCTCATCCATTCCTAAGTGAACGTATTTGTCGGGGAATACTGTTTTGATTTCTTGGAAGAATATTTTCATGAAATCAAAGGTAAAGTTTTGCATTGGATTAAGAATTTCAGCCGTTCCGTGCTTTGAATATCTCTGAGTAAAGGGTTTATCTTCGCCCTCACCATAACATGTTGTCAACAGTTGAGGGAAGGCTTTTCCAAAGCCTTGTGTGTGACCTAAATATCATATTTAAACTTGGCCAACTAAAACTTTGAAACCTACCTGGAGTATCAAATTCAGGAATGACCCTGATGCCTCTATACCTGGCATATTCAATAATTTCAGCCACATCCTTTTGAGTGTACACATGTCTTGGAGAATATGCGCCCTTTTCTGACAATTCGGGGAATATTTTGCTCTCATATGGGAACGACTGGTCGTCGACTATATGCCAATGAAATACATTAAACTTGTTATATGCCATTGCATCCAAATTAGCCAAGAGCACATTTTTAGGTAGAAAATGACGACTAGTATCCAGCATAATTCCTCTGAATGAGAACCTAGGCCAATCAATAATACGGGTGGCGTTCACTAATAAATTGTCGTTATTCACATAAATCAGTTGACTTAAAGTTTCGAGTCCTTTGAGAGCACCCCATATGGTCTTCGCGTAAATTTGTCCGACAAATGTCGAGCGAAAGGGTATATCGATTTCATAAAATTCGTTATCATTTTGTTGGGGATAAATATAATCGCAATTATATATGGAATCGATTTGCAAATCAATTGATTGAAGTTTAAGCAGTTGTTCACCACTACTACCAATTGTTGTTCTCTTTTTGTTTTCTATTGGTTTAAACACTGTATTAAACATATCTGAGAGTCGGGACAATCCCTCTTCAATTATACTACAATTTTCAGCGTTTGTTGTTATGAAAAACACTTTGGGATCCAAAATGTACTGATAAGTTGATTTTGTCCACATTTGGGGCAGAGGCCACGGAGAACCCGGAGCTGACACATCCCCCTTTCATTTTCAAGTTTATATAAATAATATTAAATATTATAAAAAAGTTTAAAAAACAAAATTCTTACCAAAAGTGGAAATTTTGATTCTATATAAGTAATGAAAGCATTGGTTTTGTTTAATAATAATATAAACAAAATATTAAAAATAATTGAAAACAATTTCATAATTTATTTAAAATACTTTTTAAAAGAAAAATAAAGTTTGGTTTTGATCACAGGTTTGAAAAGTTTGAAAAAGTGATTCTTTTTCGGTCAGTGCTTTCACTTTAATAACGCATTCATTCACTTGTTTTGAAAACTTTTCAGAACTCAAGTCTTATATATTTTACTTCAATTTAGTGGTACTCTTTAAGTGAGCTCGAGTTCAAAACAAACGATTAAATGCTTTAATTTTTTCTTTAATGGTTTAATTCAATTTAAATTTTGGGATTTAATTAAATTCGTTTATTTTATCGTTTATTTTATCTGATCTTATTTTTAAAGTAAAAACAGTTGAATCATATGAGTCATACCCTATCTTTAATCAACACTCTATTCACGTCAGACCATACTTTCAATCAATTTCTTAAACTATAATTAATTAGATTTTCTTTTTATTTATAAATCACAACAAATATTTTCTATAATTGGTAACAATGATTATTTGAAAGTAAGCTAGCATAATTTTCTTTCTGTAATTGACAACTTTGATCAATCAATTGGACAATATAAATAAACTTGCTAAATTAAAAAATAGTATACGAAATTAAACGAGAGATATACATTCAGGATATAAATACAAGAATTGAGTCATATGGTTTACTCGGCCATAGGTCTGAGTCCGAGCCTTTTGCCACCACTTAATGAAGCGCTCAATTTATTGAAGGACATTATTTAATGTCCTTTTTCTTTGAAATTATTAAATAATTTAAAGAAATATTTTTAATTTCCATCAGACAAGAGATTAAACAAATCAGATATGCATTCGAGTGATTTATCATTGAGAATCATCTGAGGCTCTTATTTTGTCCTGGGGCAATCACCTACTTTCTCATTGCAATAATAATTTGATTATTTTCATGAAATTATATAAAATACAATAAGGAATATATAATTATTTAGAAATAATACCATTTAATTGTTATACGTTTTGTTGAAATTGTTTTTTAATTACAAAGAATGAAGTCTTTGAACTCTAATCACTTCCATCTAAACCCAGTAATTAATATACGCAAAATGACCACATTTATAGCTAAACCTATTAATATAATCTATGGAAATTTATCAATTTTCTGCTTTTCCAGATATTTTCATCAGACAGTGAACTATATTAATCAAGTAAGTTTATAGTGGGTATTGCCCCAGGGACTATTACACATTTATATCTTTTTTTTCAAACTTTTATATATTCAAAGATTATTATCTTTTTTATGTTTTGAATGAACCGACTCTTTGGCTAAAAGTAGTTTTTTTTACAAATAAACTGAAAGAAATATCAAATATTTGCAAATGTGTCCTTGGTCTTTGGCTTTTATATAAGTTTGTAGACTTTGACGGATTAAAATATTACCAAAAATAAAAACCAGTTTTTAATGGAATTATTCCAATTTAAAGATCAAAAACACAGCAATTTATAATTCCTGTGGTTTTCAATAGATATTTAAAATTGGTTAATTTGTTTATTTGTCCATGGTCAATCGATAATATCTGGTTTTAAGTTAAACTTGTTTTTAATATTTCAATTAATATAAATTGTTTTTATTTGAATTTGCATTTATTTCTTATCAAAATTTATAAATAGTTAGTAATTAATTAATTTTATGTTAAAATAATTTGTGCAAAAGTGTAGACCTATTTTACGGGTCAAACATTTAATAAAAATTTTATTTTTTTTCCTTCTTTTATATAATAAAATTAATTAACTCTATTAAGTAAAGGGATTAACAATAAAGAAAGAACTCCGAAATCTTTGTGAAGGGAGAAATTTGATTCTTCCTTGAGTTGGTTTTTTTGACATAAGTAATTGATTCATCTAGGTAAAGTCAATATAAGAGTGGTTTTGCAAAAATCAGAGAAATTAGATATTATTTGATATATTTTTTTTAAAAATTTATTGTAAAAACTGAATGACTTTTTAAATAAATTGTATTATTTTTAAATAATTTGAGAAAAATATAAGAAATGGATTTGAAAAAAATGA
>JAQIXI010001242.1:0-14770 GCA_034700165.1 Galumnidae sp. Gr-Ori-00277 | reverse complement strand
AGCCCTTTATTGAGTGAAAACTCTTCCAAAAGTGCTATACTTTATGTTTTAAGAGTACTTTTCGTAGAAAAATGTTATCAAAAACCGTTTCACAGCTATTTGTACAGAAAATAGTATTAAAAACATTAGCGAAACGAATGTATAGTCAACTATTCTTGATATGAATTCCTTGAATACAATGTCAAGGTCATGAAGCTGTAGGTGCTGTTCATCAGCGTTGCAGCAGTCGGTGATATACAAGCGAATGGCATTTTGTCGCACAGTCTCTAAATTGCAAATATTATATAGAAAGGGATAATTGTCGTAAGCCTTGACCAAAATCTAAACTAAAACAATGATTTAGGAATTTATGTTCGCAGATAAGAGACATTTGTATGCATTTTATTATCAATTATTGATTAAGTTTTACATTACAATAGGAAATGATTTCAGTCGAAGTAAAGTATAGCTTAAAAATATACCACATTTTGACAACACTTACAGATTAAGACAATTATTTGTGATTATGTATTGATTGGAACCAATATTTTTCTTAAGAATTATTTGATATGAATTTATTGATTGACAAACGATTTGTCGTTAGTGTCGAAACAAAGCCAAAAGATATTGTGTTCATATGATTCTCAGGTGACGGCATCGAAGGTCGGATCCAATTTTAAGGACAAAATTTGTTGATAAGCTATTGTGAAGGTTAGATATTACTGACAGCACCAGTCGATTCCTAAAACAGTGATGAGTCCACAAATTATAGCTCTATCTTAACATCATTTCAAGGACTCAATATATTCACAAAAAGCTGACAAATGAGGAAAAATTGAAACCTTTGAAAACCTTTGAAAACCTTTTGATCCGTTTCTTAAGAATAAAACAATAAATTCTATTTTAATGCCATTTCATTATATCTGACAATATTTCTAACGGCTATCAGACAAGTGTTAAGATTTCCAGTGAATAACAAACAATATTTATAAACAGCGACTGATTTCATGGAATTTTTGTAATACAATATTGTTTTCAAATGTTATCACAATTTTTATGATATATTCCTCAATACGACAATTGTATACATATTTTCCCCTTAATATCGATTTGATACGTAAAATATGAACGATATATAATTATTGTTTGATAAATGCACTGCAATTGACAAATAACTACCTGTCCTTGGCTTAAATTATCCCTTCGCTAAATATCAAACGATCGCTTCCCCTAATATTGTAGACGTATTTTCAATGGGAAGAAAACCCAGTCTTTTCTCCATAAAACTAATAAACAAAACTAATTATAATTTTCATGTTTGAAGGCCTGCCCTTTGAATCCTTTGCCACAACACGTGATCGACAGCGGCGGCACCAGTCGTATCCTCGAAGACTTTAGCGAAAGATTTTCGCCGGCGATTCGGGGAGTCGTTGACTTCGCCAAACGTATACCGGGATTCGGGATGTTGTCACAGGATGACCAGGTCACTTTACTCAAGGTAAGTACTCATCGAGCGTATTTGTAGAGCGCAGTGTCTGACCATTTGATTTGGTTTTAGGCCGGAGTTTTCGAAGTATTGTTGGTTCGATTGGCGCTTATGTTTGACTCACACACAAACTCAATGATATGCTTGAATGGACTCGTCCTCAGACGTGAGGCACTCCATTCGGCGAGCAATGCCCGGTTCCTTCTGGACTCAATGTTCGACTTCGCTGAGCGACTCAATGCTCTTCGACTAACAGATCAAGAGATCGGCCTTTTCTGTGCTGTAGTAGTGATCGCTGCCGGTAAGCCTTTCTCTTACATTGCATTTAATAATCACTGAATATGGAGTGGAAAATATATTTCCTGCACTCATGTCATCATTTCCTTGAATTTTTGTGGACTTGAATTTAAAGTATAAATGTTATGGTTTCCAACCAAAAGCCATTTCGCGAATAACTTTTCTTTTTTTGTCTACAAATGCTTTCAAACGGAAAACTCAGGAATTTTTGATTAAAGAAAAGCATTATTTCTACTATTTTTAGTTTCATTTGAAAAGCGCTAACTTTTATGATATTTATATTTCATTGAAATTTTAATTTACTGATAATTATCACAATTCTTGATATTAAGACCAGAATAGACTGGAAATGACGCATATTTTTGGAAACTTCCCTCAAAGTAAATTTTTTCTTTTATTTGTTGCAAAAAAAAGTTGTAACTATTTTTCAGACATTTTTGCGATAATTTTAGAGTTTGTTTTTCTTTTTCTTTAAAAAACTGCTTTTTCTGTCGATTCCATTATATGAAAGGTGAGGGCAGTCAGTATATTAGTGACGGTCATTGTGGGTCAGTCATTGTAGGTCAGGGTCAGCTATGACTTGGCCTAAAAATAAATTCCTTTTCAATAGTGAGTTGTTTTCCATAATAAAGTAAACTTTCGATTCGTGTGATTGTGTTAAGGCTTTTCACTTAAACTTCGTTCGAATAATTAGTTTTCATTGAATTTGTTATTGATTTCTATGAAATGAAACCAAATTCAGCAAAAACTGAAAGACTTGAACTTATTTAACGGTTAAACAGAAATTCGAGTATTTTCTGAATTAAACTGAAGTCAATTCATGAAAACTCCCTGAGAGGTAGCCCTGACCCCAATCGTACGGCAAATATTTTTCAGACAACATCTTCAATAAAGACGTTTTTTTAAAAGAATAGTAAAAATATAACAACAATAACTGAAAAGTGAAATTTGTTAGCCTTATTTTGCTGGCTATGACCCACTTTCTAGTCCTCCCTCTTCTTTCCCTCTCCACTCCCGCAAAGATGAGGTCTACTATGAGTTAGTGTTGACTCTCTTTGGACTGAGTTTTGTTGTGGAGCTTAACATTGAGTTTTAAATAACAACTAAATTATTTCCAGTTATTAAAATTACACCAATTGTTGGAGAGTTAGAGTAACTTATGCTTGAATTTGCACCGACTGCCGATACCCTGACCTACTTGTAGAGGAGATGCTTATGTCATTGAACGACACGATTGCTCTCTCTGTTAGACCTTAGCCTTGAATATGAACAGAGAGTGGATAATAGTAATAGTAATACTACCAATGCTTCCTTTCGCCAGTCCTCCAGCACTCGACAGTCGACTGCTCGCAACCACAGATGCGATCAGACTTTGTTCCCAACCAGTCGTTGCAAAAACTATTATTGAATTTCAAAATTTTTATACCGTTTTTCACATTTTCCTACACTTTTTTTATATGTTTTCCTCAAATGTGTTCTAAAGTTTAATTAATTTGGAGTCAAATAAATCCATATTCAGTGATAAGACAACCATTTATTGGAGCAATAATTAAGTGTTTGAATGCCTTCTTCAGATCGACCCGGTTTGAGAAATGTAGATCTCGTGCAGAAAATTAACCGAAAACTGGACGATGTGTTACAAAAAGCAGTTTCATCGACACATCCGGAAAATCCTAATCTTTTCAATGAATTGAAGAAAAAGATTCCGGACTTAAGAACTTTGAATACACTTCACTCCGAAAAACTATTGGCCTACAAAATGGAGCCCAGAAACGGTCAGTCGGACGCTCCCAACGCCCACAACGAAAGTCAATCAAATGTCTGTAAATACGCGAATCTATTTCCCGAACAATGGACTCAATTGGCTTCGATTGGAATCAATCCAACCAAACATTTAGACGATGAGAGCAGTTCCACATCTCCGGCACAAACCAGTCATCACGAATGGAGTTCCGACTCAAAAGATGGGCATGATGCTTCTTTTGGAAGCCCTCGTTCTATAAGCAGTAATGGAATGTCTATCGAAGAATGTCGACTGCGCTCAAACTCGATATCGAGTGCCAACAAGTCGTATGTGAGCGCCACTGAACAGCATGAAAACGGACTCTATTCGGGTTCTCGACTTAGTTATCATTTAAGCCAACCGTTGAAAATGACCAACAATTCGGTGTCGAGTCCTCAAAATGATATATCAAACCACGAATCGAATATTTCAAATGTCGACGATTATTATCATCGCATCGATAGTCAGTTGAAGAGTAATTTGAGCGCCAATATGTCAGCCATCGGTTCGATGTCGACGAGTGCCAACTATAGTAAAATACGTCGAGTCGACTCTCCGACCGATTCAGGCATTGAGTCCGGTAAAGAACACGGCAATGGCAGCACTCCGACCACATCCGTGTGCTCTAGTCCCCGCTCAGCCATGGATGATAAGGTTAAGGATGTGTCAGACTCTGAGTCCAATGAGAAGCACGAGTCAATCGATGATATGCCCATGCTGAAACGCGCTCTTCAGGCACCGCCACTCGTCAATACAAATAAAATGATGGACGAGGCCTATCGTCATCACAAGAAATTTAGGGCCGCCGCCAGAAAAGACGAAGCGCACAGCCCTTCGACAACAACCACTAATTCTGCGCATCCAATTCAAGAATCGTTGGCCACTTCGCACAGTACTCTTCTGAAGACTTTGGAACAGCCGTCGAAGTATATGAACGAACATCAGTTGAAACGAACGGATTTGATTCATAACATAATAATGAGGAATGAGGCCGCGTCCGCCCCCACCCCCACCTCTGCTCCCAATTGGAAGAACGGTCGACATTCAGAGGTGTCAAACGGACAGAATGGACACTTCATGTATCATAATGTCCCTCATTTGAGCCCAAATACCACAAATGGTGTCCACAATAACGTCCCAACCGGTGCTGCGGTTCAGTCGTTGCTATCAGGAGGACAACAGTCGAAGAGTGTTGTCGTCTGTCCGCCCGGTCTCTACATTCCATCGGCGTATTCATCTCAATCGTGTCCGTACTCTTCAGCACAAAATGGAAGAACAGCTAAGCTGTCATCGATGTCACCCACAGCACAACCAACAGCACAGCCATCAAGAATTGTTTACTCGTCTTCATTGGAAGCACAGCATCACAATTATGTACAACACACTCGTCGATCTCCGTGTCCTACGACGACCTCCCCGTCTGCAGCACTAGTCATGGGCGCAACGCCTCCTCCACCACAAGCGTCAACTCCTCATATGTCGAGAACATGTGCTTCGGAGCCATCAATCGCTGCAATACTATTCTCACAGTCCGACGGCACTGACTCTCAGCCCCTGAACCTATCGAAGAAGGCATCGCCACCAAACTCTCCCACCGCAGACATTGCCATCAAAATTGAATCATAAGAGACTTCGATATATTGAAAGACATCTTTTGCTTTCTTTACATTCAATTTGGATTTAATTCAATACATTTTCGACAAAACATTTGGTTTTTATTCAAAATTATTACTTTCTTCACATTTGGAGCAATGGATTCATAGATGAGATGATGGTCTGCATCGCATACATACTATAATTATTATTATTATTATATAATTATTATATTAATATTATTATATCATCGCATCACTCAAACTACTGGAAACACAAATATGTGTTTCGATTCATATTTTCAAACCTTAAATATCATAAAATGTATATAATTTAAAGAAAACAAATAATAAGTTTATTATCACTCGAAAGAGCCCTTAAAAAGTTGAAAAAGTCTTTGAATGGAAAAGAATTTATTCTTTTGTTAGGAGTTATGTATTTGTAATGTAAATGAAAGTAATATAACAATATATGAGTCGTTCGCTTGTGGTTAATGTTTGGCTTCTCTTCTAATTTTTTTATATTGTTTCCCATTTTTTCGATGATATGACTTACGAATGGTTTTCAATAGAATTGTTTTTTTAAAGAAACAGATTTTCATTTATTTATTTCGATTATAAATATAATTATATATAAAATTATAGAATGAATTTAAATATAATTTAAAAATAATATTCTCTTTTACAGACTCTGGGATTCAATTCATTGAAATCTTATTTCTTTTGTTGATATCTGTAATAAGATTTCAATGTTTGAACACTAAATAATAAAATTCGGTTATAAATCAGCGAATAGTGAACTGTTTTATGGGATGTCAGGGTTTTAATAAGTATTCGTTTAATTAAGCGATCGGTTAATCTATGAATTTTCAGTTCTACTCCTTATTAGAGGTTAGGTTTGGGAATGAAATAATTTGGGAACAAATCATTGATAAATAATAAACCAATTGATATACAAATTATGAGATTCTGGTGGAGAATATAATGTGAAAAACGATGTTTTACTGTATAATTGATTATTTATTCGTTTGTTTTGTCGAATAATTTCTTATAAAAACTAATTGATTGAAACTTTTGTGAAGTTTCGCCAAATTTCGAGATTTCGTTGTTTTGGTGTTCAATGAAATAAAAAAAATACAATATAATGGTTGACAATCATTGAGAAGAATAATCACTTCTAAAATATATTTAAATAACATTCAGACAAACCATTAGATACTCCTTCGAAATCCCTTATATTGTCTATAAATTAAAATAAAAATTTATAATAAATTATAAATATATGAAACCATTATATTGTATACATTAAATGTATTGATTTGTAAAACAAATTTAATTATAAACAAAGAAAATAATGTTTGAGTTTTAATCAATTTTAAGGTTAAAATGATATAAAATAATGAAATGTTTTTTTTTTGGAAAAAATGCAAATTTATTTAATCAGCTCTGAATTAGTTGTGAACCACTTATTCAGTGCTATAATTATACAGTAAATAAGTTATTGTCTGTCAAAAAATGTAGATTTCAAACAATTTATTACTTCAAACAAATAAAATTATTTATAAAATGAATATTGCCTTGTTCATTTCTTCCTTCATTCAATAGCTTTTCCTTTTTGTTTAACTAATTTGTTATTCACTTCGAGTTTTTTAAGTAAACGATAAGCGAAGAGAAAGTGACATAAAAGTCAACTCAAAATCTAAGTTAAGGCTATTCTATTGATTCTATGCTTTCATAAAAGGTTTGTTTGACATAAAAAAAGTAGTGAATATATTTAATTTTTAGTCATTTCCTCGTTTATTCTTTCAATTATTTGTCGCTTATTATTTGAAATTCAAATTCAATTATTGAAATAATTGTAAATATTATCTTAATTTTCACTTTATTTATAAAATCGTGAAAATCTTTTTCAGTGTTTTTTTCAAAATTGTATTAAAAGTTGTTTAAAAGGAATTTTGTTTTCGAAAAGTTGTAGACTCAGACTAAAGGCGATTATTTCAGAGTATTTGGGAGAGACGTGCCTTCATTTGCCTCACTTTGGAATCAATGTCCTCAAAGTTTTTGTTAACATTTTGTAACTTTTACTTCGCTTTTAGCACATAAACCAGTTTTTTATTCAAAATGCTTTCTCTTTTGCTTAACTTTTAATAATATTTAATGGTTTAGATATCCATTTATTCTTCCATTTAATTGGCAAACGATTACTGGTTTTCCTTTAACTCATTATTTAATGAAATTAAAATTTGAAACAAAATTTCATTTAAGTATATTATTGGAGGAAAGGGTTTGAGAATTTCATTGAATAAATGGGACAATACATTGAACACAGTTTTACTACACTTTAGTTAGAATTTGATTTAAATCTCTTTTTTATAAAAATTCTTTTAATTTAATGAGAATATATTATAAGCACTCATTTACTCGAGTTTTAAGAGTATCTATAAAACGAATTCATAAGCAATTTAATGCTATGGACAGATAAATGTGCTGCCACATTTTTATCCAATATACAAGTAATGTAAAATTTATCCAATATACAATGTACAAGTAAGTGAAGACCTTTCGTATAAATTTGTCTCTCAATTGTACCTCAATTTTATTTCATATTTTTTAAATGAATAATTCATTAAAAATAGAAGAAAAAGAGTAAAAGATATCGATTTTGTAATCAAATAATTATATTAAAAATAAGAGACATTTATTGACATCACTTATCGACTAAATTTTAATTGTTTTGTATTCAAGTTAAAAATGAATAATAAGTGAAATTGTGTTCTAGTAACAATTATTTAAAGAAAAGGAGAGAGAGGGAGAGGGAGAGAGAGAGAGAGAGAGAGAGAGAGAGAGAGAGAGAGAGAAAGAGAGAGAGAGAGTTTAATTTTTTAATTTTAATAAATTTTAATAAGACTTAAAGAAAAGAATGCGATATTTGTTTAATTATCTTAACATTATCTGTATTTTTGGTTCGGAAATGGCATTCAATGGCATTGGAATCCATTACAGAGAGGACTATAAACTTCGAATCATTTCGAAGGCCATCAACTTTTGACTTATGCTTTCGGGTTGACTGAACTGAGGCTAAAAAATTTGTTGAGCACTAAATTTCAACCAAATTTTTAATTTTCAAAGTTTTAGACAACCATTTAATTCGATTAAAGCACTAAACAATTTCCTAAAATTTCAAAATTATAATTGAGTTAAACCTCTTTTTTATATTATTCCCCAAAACTATTGAAGTGTCAAAAAAATAGTTTATTTATTAATATTAATGACAGATAACTATTAATTTGAATAATCTTTTGTTAAACTGAAGAGCAATAAAAAGAGTTTTTTTTAAATATTTATAATCTATGAAAATGAGTGAAATGAACAATCAGTTAATGCCTTTAAAAAGAGGTCATTAAATAACACAAATCTGAAGTACAAATTCAAACTCCTTTTGAATTAATTGGAGAACTTTCGCCGAAACTCGCCTTTCATTGAATTCTCGCTAAAATCTTTTTATGAAAAGTTGAACGAACCCTTTGCACAGATTTTAACCACTATTTCAATGAATTTAATAAAAAAAAGATTTTAATTTTAAAACTACTGATTATTTATCACAGAATCTAATAAACGTTTTCCCGATTATATACTAAAATAAGTCAGAAATAAATAAATTATATAAAATTTTACTCTAAATAAATGGTTTTTAATGAAATAATTATTTAATTAATTAAAAAATTGAACAAAATCTATGATAAATGGATTAAAATATTTAATTTAATAAGAGATTAATTATATTAACAAGCTAATCTCAAAATCAGTAGGAAAAGTAAAAAATCCAGATAAAATCAATTGTTGTATTAATTGGGAACTAATTTCTTAAATTTTATACAACGAACTCGTTTTACAAGAATCGATTCCTCGATTATTTTCCCATTAAATTAAAGTTATTCATCAAAAAATGGATAAACTTTCGAAAACTTAAGTTTTGGACAAAATTTCTAAAATTATTTAATTTAAATAAATTTATTTCATTAAATCGCAGGAATCAGCTTTAGATTTTTCTAATTTTATAATTAATAATTATTATTCTTTTTTATTAAAAATTAATTTTAGCAAGAACAATTAATTATGATTAACTAATCTTATTATTAATTATAATTATAATACTTAATTAAAATAATTGTCTAAAATATAAAAAACAGAAACATAATTTCGAAGAATTGATCCTGCAATTGAGAAACAATTAGATTCTTTATTTACTATTTATACCAAGATTAGATATTTATAGTTAGGTAGAGATTAGAATCTTTGAAAATGTTTAAAAAAGTTCATTGAAAGGTATTGGAAATAAGTTCAGCGACCGATTTCTAGATTTAAATTTAAGCCAATATTTGATTTAATCTAAATTTAGACGAATTCGTAGACTTTGTGTCAGTTATTATTGAATTCTACATAAATTCTGTTTTATTGCGTAAGACTTTAGTTGAGACTCTTTACTAAAGAGTGACACAAAACTGAATATAATTTATTTAAGTCAATAAAATTACGTTTTAACCAATAATTCATTAATAAATAATTATAAATTGATGGAATTAACAAGGAAGTCTTCGGGCAAAACAATTAAATGATGACAATATGACAATTGAGTGGCCAATAGAGACGATGAGGCGATGAAGCGGTGGGGGTCCGGATTCACTATTGGCTCATTATGTGGCGATCCATTAACCTCATTCTGGATGTGACCGAAAGGCTGAGTGTAGTCTATTACTCAATAATAATCACTTCCATAGTGTTCACACAATAATTGTGTTTCGACTATTCGTAAAAAAAAGTTTGCGGACTATTTTTCACTAATATTTACGACACGTCTATTCGGAAATATTAACAGAAATTTATGCGCAAAACTGTAAATCGACACAAAACTCGTGGAACGAGTTTACAGTTTATTAAAACCAGACTTAGCTCTGGTCCACTTCTGAGCTCTGGTTGTCTCTCTTAACAGCATTTCAACAAATAATTAACAATAATCTCGTATTAAAATTATTAAAAAGTTATGAATTTTGTTGTCTTCACGTGTTTTCTGTTATGTATTTCATTCGGTAAGTCTTTAGTTAAGATTTTATATTTAAATCTTATTTAGCCATCGATTTGAATATCGATTAAAAGTTTAAGTTTTTATTTCATTCATTAAAATTCCGGATATTTTTTATGCAAACATTTCTCGATTTTTATTATTAATTTTTTGGGAAATATTCACAAAATTATTAATTTTCTTTTTAATTCCCAGAAATTAATGATTAATTAAGAAATTTGTAATAAAATTAAATTTGATTTCGAAATAATTTTCATTTTTTCAGATTTATATCTGAAATTTGTTGCGAAAGTGACGCAAACATATGAAGCAATCAAAGCAAATGTAGGGTCGAATAAACGTAGAGTTCATTATAACGATTCCTAAATTCAATTATCGATTGGAAAAATGGATCACTTTTTAAGAAATCGACATTTTTTTAGAAAATTTTTGATAATTTCTTTCGATAACCTAAAAGTAGTTTCAAAAATATGTTTCATTACTTTTTATTTTATACTTTTATTACATGAGTGAGACTTCATTTTGTTTACCAGATATTAATTTATAGAATAAATGGAATCAAAGTCAAGGTAAGTGGAACAAGGTGAACTACTCATAGTTTTCATATAATACAAGGACAGTCATCATTTAATTGTTCGACAGAAGATTCTGCTTAATATTAATATACAAAATAAGAGGTATATTAATGTTCTAATAAAACCTGTCAGACATGCGATACCTTACTATTGGAGTCAAAGAGCAAACATATCTTAAGATGTGTTACTCGTGTTTGTGGGTCAGAGTCACTGAGAAGTACTGAAGTACTCGTTCTTCCACTCGATTACTCTCATTTCATTTCATTATATATTATTTACTAATTTTCAAAACCATTTTTCGTTTTGCTTTAAATAAAACCTTTCGTTAATTTCATTCAATGCTTTCCTATTTATGTCAAAATCTCTATTATTTGTCAGAAATTCAATTCTCTTAACCTTTGAGTCGTTTAAGAATTTAGTGATTAATAGTTAATCATTAGTTTATCAGTCATTTCAATGATTTTTTTAAATTTTATTTTTTTAATAATTGATATATAAATCGTTGATTTAATTAAATATTTGTTTTAATATTTGAATAAAAACTATAAAAATGTTAATCAAATAAATGATGTGTTTAAGTGCCGACCCAACAACAGGGCCGAAGAGCTCCTGCAGTATCAGCACCTGCACAATCAACTCAACAAAATAGGAGAGGCGGCCCTCCTCAACCTGGTCAAAATCTAGGAAGTGGAAGAGGAGGACCTCCACTGCCTCCAGAAGTCAGTGATGACGAAGAAGAAGCAGGAGAAGAAGCAAGAGAAAAAGTTTTTGCCTGTCCTAAAGCCGACGGACTGTTTCCCGATCCCAATAGTTGCAGGAAATTCATCTTATGCGGATCCTGGAAGTCATGGTTACAGACATGTCCTCCAAGTCTTTATTTTGACGGAAAACTAAAGTACTGTACTTTTAAAACGCCTTCCCTTACGTGTGGACCCGTCAGTGAAGAAGAGACCAGAAGAGAGGAAATAGAAAGAAACCAGGACAAACTGCCATCGTGTGATCCCTCTCAATGTCAATTACCAAATTGTTTTTGTTCAGAAGAGGGCACTTCAATTCCCGGTCAGATATTTAAGTGAATCCATTGAATCATTAAATAACAATTGGAAACACAATTAGGAAATCTGGAGTCATCCCAAACGCCTCAATTCGTTTTAATTAATTTTAGCGGAGCTCTCAATGAATTGGTGTTCGAACACTACAAAAAGGCGTTGGGATATACCTCTAAATTTAATGCCAACCAAAATAGGTTTGTCGTGTTTGGGATGACTTCTCATTAATTACTTATATTTGATTTAAGACATAATCCCAACGGATGTGGAATTAGAGCCACATTTTTTATTAATCACGAGTACTCCAATTACGCACAAATTCAGTGGTTGGCTGCCCAGGGTCATGAAATTGCTATGCATTCTATTACGTGAGTCACGGATTTTAAACATTTGAAGTTATTTTCCTTTTATTTGTAGACATCGTTTACCTGAGCTCTGGTTTACTGATTCCGCCAATTATAGTGATTGGGCTGAAGAAATGATTGGCATTAGAGAAATTATCTTGGCCAATTCTGCCGGTTCGTCATCAAACCCAGCCGTCACTCGTGAAAGTCTTGTCGGAATGAGAGCGCCTTATATTAAACCAGGTTTTCATACAAATATAATAAGTTTTTCATTGGAATTCTTAACCAAAAGGTGGGGACGCGATGTTCGAAATGGCGCACGACTTCGGTCTACTCTATGACTCCAGTGTTGTCGCCCCGAAAGGTTCGCCCCCCTTTTGGCCCTTCACTTGGGATTATAGACAACCCTTCGATTGTTCTAACAATAAGAAAACTACCGAAGAGAAAAAGAGTGCCGACGGAGACGACATTCTTAGCTCTAATGTAAGGCAGGGCCGGCAAAGACAGAGAAGACACACCAAAACAGACAAAACCATAAAAGAAAAGAAAACGATATCTTCAGAAAAAAAAATTTTTGTTAAACAAAATCAAAAACAAAGAGTTAAAAGAAATTCGCCGTTTTTAGGCCGTCCTCTCAAATGTCCCACAAAAGCTTATCCGGGTCTTTGGGAAATCCCAATTAACCCGTTGTGGAATGAGTATAACACATGTCACCATGCTGATCAATGTGTCTTTCCTAACTCTAGTGATGAGTATGACATCAATGATATCCTAGACTTTCTTAAGGAAAACTTTGAGCGACACTACACCACAAATAAAGCCCCCTTTCAAATAAACTTTCACGTGACCTGGTTCACTCAAAAGTATTTCTTGATTTTATTGATTTATTTTATTAATCTCTTAATGTCATTTAGAGGTCACGTCAAAGCTCTGTACAAATTTTTTGATTACTTGGAAACACTAAAAGACGTCTGGTTTGTCACTTATCAACAATTAGTCAATTGGATGAAAGATCCCAAACCTCTCACAGAATTTAACCTGCAATGTCCCAACGCAACGGCTTCTACCTGTACGCGACCGCATACCTGTGTTCTCAAACATTATCTCACCAATGACAATTCGGCCGCAACTGAAGACAACTTCAGCAAAAGCGACACTAGATATATGCCTGTCTGTCACTCCAGTGTATGCCCTCAACAATACCAGTGGTTCGGAAACTACGCCGGAAAGAAAGATAACTTCAAGACTATTATGCAATTAGTGGATGACGCGGTCGCACCCGTAGATAACCCGGACACAAATTAGTCCTTTTAATTCTCGAATTATTTGTAAATACCATTAAAATCAATCGTTGACTACATTTTGTTTGCATTAATTTTGAATATTTTAGTGATTTTTAAATCTATTTATAAGATTTGAATTGAATAACAAAATATATTTTTTTAATAAAATATTTCAAACGATTAATGAAAATCGAGTTTTAATCACAAACTTTTGAAAAGTGTCTTTGGCTCAATTGACTTCATTTGAGTTTAAAATTATTTGAAACATAACTTATATTATAAGTCAAATAAAACTAAGGATTGAGAAAAGTTTAAACTCTTCTTATGAATCAATTGGAGTCTTATCTCTCAGGGATGGGAAGAAAATGTAGTTTTAGAGATGTCTAAACCTAACAAAAGTAAGAGTAGAACTTTTGACCAAAAGTTTTTGTTATATCTCTTTGGTTTAATGGTCAGAGAACTCGCCTAAAGAGCGAGCCTTTAGGCGAGCTCTTAAGGCAAGTGACATGAGATCGAATCCACAAAAACACTGTATTTAAGAGATACTAAGAAACAGATACTTAAGAAAATGAATACTATTTTTAGAATTTATTTTTGTTGAATAAAAGATAAGATTTGATTACTTTTTCTTTTTATTAAATGGATTTCATTTTACAAATTCTTTAAGAAAATAAAAACATTTTATTTAAAAATTAAAGAAGTAGTGAACGGACGCGAACTTCAGTTTTGTTGTCATTCTTTCGGGTTTTTGTCGTTTCTGTAGTCAAACGGTTGTCAACTAAAAGATAAAACGATTAGAATTTATTTAAATTAAAATAATTTTCAATACTTATCTCAAAGACTATAATTGTGTCCGTCTTTTGGCCAAAAATTTCAATTAATATTTGATTAGTTAAGAGATCTTCGCTGACAATCAGTGGAATAGTTTCTGTGGTTTGTCTTAAAATGAGTTTCAGTCCATTATGTGATGACTACAACTCTAAACGAATACTTTTGTGGTCAACAACTTATTGACCACTACTTGTCATAAGTGTTGCAAACGATAGGATTAACCGCCAAATGTTTATTACTGTCGACCACTTCTGACAACATTTGGGAACAAAATCTTCAACTGTTTGTCGGACAACGAATACAAATATATGAGAATCTGTGGTCTCTTATCCTCAAAACCAGTAAATGTGAGAAAATCAGACGAAGACTTGTTTCAGACAATTATCTTCTTTAGGCCACAAATTTTGATTTCCATAAGTTCTGTAATTAATAAAAAGATTAAAATAAGTATCGATAGTATAAAACGTGTCT
>JAQIXI010001241.1:0-14772 GCA_034700165.1 Galumnidae sp. Gr-Ori-00277 | reverse complement strand
AAAAACATCGAAAAAAAAGATAAATAAAAAGAGAAACTATTTTTCAAATAATAGAATGACTTTATTTAGGAGTTTATGAGAAACTATATTGAGTTTCAAAGACCTGGTGGCAAATGTGTCCAATATTTCATTTGGTAGACATAATTAATGAATTTACTCTTTATTAAACAAATTTAATCTTTGGATCTTAATAAATGTCTGTTTGTCTGTCGACGGTTTGCTTTATTGTAATAACGGGTCATTTTTATCAATAAAATAAGAAATAAAACAATTGCGGAGAAGATGTGGTCTTTAGTAAAGACTCTTTACTCTAAACTAATAGAAGTTATATAAATAGAGGAAAGGCTCAGATAAGAGGCAAATGAATAAAAAGACTGTTCAGCGCAAAGACTGCCTTTTCTTTTGTAACAGAAATTAATTTTGGAGAGAAAAACAGTTTTACTGAAGAAATTTCGTTTGTATTATAACTCAGAGAATATCAATAGGTTTATAGCAATTCTATCCTTTAAGGGAACGACTCTTAGATTTAGCGAATGCTTCGAATCTAATCGTCCGAAAAATAGTGATAAATGAAAATATTGTTAATAAAAAATACATTATTGAAAACATCGAACATTGCTATATATATCCTAGTATATAACCTAGACAACTAATACATATATATTTCTTAATCTAAATGTCAAGAATGGATATTTTATAAAATTCCCCTCATCATATTTTTTGCTTCAAATATAATATTAAAGTTATAAAAATTTTAGTCAATAAGTAGTCGTTGGAGTCGTCGAAGTCATGCCGTTTAACAAGAGTTGAAAAAAAGAAGAGAAGAGATGAACAAAAAAATCCGATTTTAACTTTCAATATGAATACAATGATATACTCAAGATTATCTTAAATATTCAAAAATGATCAAGGTTAATTGTCCATATATTGAATGTCCAGTACTATAAAATAAATTTATCTAGTTGATGCTATCGATTATTTTTATCGTTTTATGAGGAAATTTCACCATAACATTGCACTTAAATTATAATTTTATGTTGAAAATGATCCTGGATGTTCAAATATTGTAAAAAAACAGAGGAATTATTAAAAAAAATTGGATTCGATATCATTTTATTGAGTCATAGAATATCTTCAAATTGAAAGACGGCTTTAAATTGAGATGAAATGCGATTCAAAGATAAGATATTTTTTGTCGCATTTTTTCGTTTCATTAATTCAGAGAATATTTTAGTCTTAAAGGCAATGAATTTATATGACTGTTGAGAAACAACAGTTTGTTTGTCAGATATTTTAGTTGCATAAAGTAAAGTCCTTTCTTTGTGTTCACTCAAGTAATGACACTTCAACTGTAGAACAACTGCCGGTTCTCTCAGGCATTAAATAAATTTTATATATAAAACCAATTTGTGTTTCGATTTTTCTATTTTGAACCAAAGTTTAGTCTGTATTTTCGTTTTACTCTTTATTTGTTTTTGTTTGACAACAAAATAAACTGATCGGTGAAAGTGTTCATCAATTGATTTCAGGGCTTAAGTCAAAAAAAATTCTCTTTCATTAGATTATCGACAAAATTCCGGTGATTTGCGATGAAATCATTTTTTCAATTCCGGAATCTTTTTTTGAACTTTCATTTGTTTGTCGACATAAGAGATAGAATTTCATAAAACTTTCATAGATTCAATATTTTCCATTTCAACGAAAATCAATTTGATATATCTTTTAATATAATATTTAATAAAAATTTAATACCAAGTATCAACTTTTCAATTGAAATTTAATGTAATAAAATCTTTAATAATAAATTGGCGATCAAATTGACCTAGTAAAATAAGGAACAAGACTTTAATTTAGTGAAAATGTCAATAATAATTATTAATTAATTATTTCAACAGAATATTATCGAAAAACATCTCGAAATTCATTCCTGTTTTTCAGTTTAGGTATTAATTAAGAGTTATTTTTAGTTTAAATAACAAAATATGAAGAGAAAAGGCTTTTGTGATGAAAACAAAGAACTCTTCAGAAAACATATTTCGTTAACAATTTCTGTTTCCAAAACTAATGAATAAAATTTGTAAATATTTTTTAATTTTGTACTCAAAAGAGTTCACAATTTTATTTTATTTTTTGTCATTATTTTAAGTAAATTTAGCCTTGCTAAATATTAACTAGAATGAAAGGATTCATACATAAGCACATGTATGTCGAGGGGTTCAACAAATATTGTGAAAGACTTTCCATTTCTAATTATAAAAAGGAAATTCACTTAACCATTCATTGGAAAGTATACTATCTTGGTTATTCTAATTGCAAATTATAATTAATCTAATGAATAAAATATAATAGTGTTTTGGACCTCAAAATAGCAAACTCTTCACTATTTAATAGGTTTACAACAAAATAAGATTAACTCTAAATATTATATAATATTATATGAAATGTATAGTAATTTGTGTTTTGCTTTTATCTAATATTAATTATGGAGTTATTAATCATAAATTTGGTGATATTAATGGAAAGGAGCTTTAAAGGAGTAATAAAAAACTAAGTTTAACTAGGACACTTTATAAAAATTTCATTTGAAAGTATATTTATCTTTTATGAAAATTTGATTCACTGTTTTTCAACTTTAAATCTGAATAAAAATAACTTTTGTCAACAAAATTCAATTGAAAACAACTTCTGTTGAAATAATTATTTGTTTGTTATTCAACTAAATTTGAAATCTTATGAAAATCAAAAACAATTCCAAAAAAGATTATAGTTTTTAGAACAAACTTTTGGTAAATACAATATTTTGATTGATTGCATATAATGCTAATGCATTTACCTTTTCTATTATATAAAGAGAGAAAGAGAGAGAGAGGACTGGCTTTTAGTTTGATGAGAGAAAGAGGCAAAAGAATGAATGAGAATAAGAGAACACATTATCGGTCAATATCTCCAATACTATGTCTTTTACCGAAATAACAATCTTTGAAAAGAGTGTAAATCAGCAATAATTTAGCCAAAGGGGTGTCAAATATTTAGTTATATTTGTTCAATACTGACCTAGTACATACACTGACCAATGGTAATTTTCAAATAAATCACTTTTTACCAAGATTAAACCCTTTCAATGGGTTTATTGCTTTGTTTATATTAAATTATTACATTCCTTGCTCATTCAAATTATATAATAAATGAATATATATGAGTTAAAAGTTAATGTGCTTGCTCAAATATGCTGATCTTGACGTTTATTTTCAGACTTTCATTAGTTTAAACCATTAGTTTAAATACTAGTGAAGGAACTTATTCTAGAGATGATCACACCAATTGATTTTGCTAGAGCATGAAAAATAAAATATTCTCCTTGGTTATGTAAAATATATTAAAAATAGTAGAAATAATTTTCTAAAGTAGTTTTGATCATTTCTTGACTCGGAAACCATTTTATCAAATGGCCTTGCTCACTATTGGCCATTGTGATTCAGAAAATAATATAAATGACCTTGTCTAATGTTTCGGCAAATCAACACAAGTATATTTATCGAGCAAAAAATAAATAAATATTTGTCTGAAATGTATTTCACTCTTTTTGTTTAATTTTGGCATTGAAACAGTTATCCATCAAATCGACCTAGATCTTTCTAAATCTTGATAATGATTTAAAAGTAACGAAATTTAGTGGAGATATAATCTAACCCTTTCTTCCGGCAAACGATTCTTGATTTTATGAACTCTTCGTCTCAAACGAGTGCTTCAAAAATGTTTTGTCAAAAAAAAACTCATTAGTCTCTTATCTGACGACAAAATTATAGTAAAGATCGGGAATAAGAGGTCAGTAGTTATTCATTCCGTCATTTATTGTTGTTTTCAAAGTTTAGTTGTTTTGTATTCGTCTTTTCCTCTAAAATTAACCGAAAACCCATTCATTAGTGATTGAATAAAGAGTGACGTTTGTGTAACACTTGGCACCGGTATATCGGACATACTTCTGGCACCTGCCTTCTATTTCCATCATTCACTGCACCCAATTATTAAAAAAACATCTCTCGAGCACTGAGTCATTTCTAAGTCGATCAGTCATTCTCGTGGAGTGTCTGTTGAAACGCCATATTTTATTGGGTTCTCATAGTTTATGAAAACCATTCATTTTACCGAAATTTTTTTTATTAAATATAATTAAGAATAGGCCATATAAAATGTACCAAGGACAAATTCAAGCTGACTTACCAGAAACTAGACTTTGTTTTGTTAAAAATATCTTCGAAAGAGATAAAACTCTTGATTTTTAAGACTTATTCTTGAGATTTGGCGGCACTTTCTTTATATATGATTAAGTCGTCAAAAGATTGTATTTACATTAAAATAAAACCATTAAATAAATGTCAGCTCAAATGTGGGCTTAAAACTCATTTTCTCTTAAATAATAATTTTTTTTGCTTCAAATAAATTATATTCAGAAATGACTGAAAATTAGAGAAAATTCCATAATTAGGGAAAATTAAGAGTTGATAATCATTTGGTCTTTTATTTTTGATTCAAAGTTTTTTTTTTGAATAAGAGTTGCATTCGATAGAAATCAGTTGAAACAAAACTATTTATACTAACATTTGAAGTACTGGTCCTCTGGGTTAAGAGTCTTGACTCTCTCCAACAGTAATTTATTGTCGGATTTAAATAAATGAATATAAATGACATTATATTGTGAATAATCAATGAAAATACTATTACCAAGTCTCTTTATAATAACTAGAATCTGGTTACTAGATTATTTTATCTAAGTTAATACTCTTTTTACTTAATTGGCTTAATGAATTATATATATTTTGATAAATTATCCAAGATATAATTGCCAAGTTGACAATATTTTAAATCATTCTGTGATTCACATAATAATTGGTTCTAAATTGAACTGAATTTTGCACTAAAAAAAGTTATACACGAAATGTATAACGAATGTTATTTTGGTTGAACTCCAGTATAAAACATGTTTTGATCAATAGTTTTGTTATAAAATTCATTTTCATTTCATTGTTGATATTCGTCTAAATGAGAGTAAAGTCAATGTCTGCAGACATTGAAATTCAATTAAAACTTTTAGTTTAAATTGAGTTTTAAATCAATATATAAATAAAAAGGAAATTCATTGCCTTCTCTATAATGAAAAGGTTTGCAAATTTTTGATGGAATTCTAGAATTGAGTCCTAAAAACAAATCCATTGAATGGAATTGAATTCAATTTAATTATTTCGTAGAAATTTTTAAATTCAAGTGCTATTAAGTATCTCCAAGGGGGTCCTCATCCTTGATCAATCTAGTTTAAAAGCATTGAAATAGTTCAATGTAATTACCAACATCAATTAAATAAAAATATATTTCATTCCCAAATGTTTAGTAATTAGTGTAGTGTTACTAATGTTGCTTGCTAATGTTTCTCTTATAAAATATTTTAAAAACTAATTTAATCTGTTCTTAGACTCAGAGTATAAAACTATTGAAAACATTGTTTTCATTCTAAAACCATTTATTTGTGAATCAAAGCATTCTTTCTTTAAATCCAGTTTTTTAGACATAATTATTGTCTTTCTTTAAGAAAAGATATTTTTCTGAAAACAATTTGATTAGAAGTCAATAATAGGACTGTTTTTTAAATGAATAAAAGAATGAATGGATGTCTGAATGGATTGAAAACTCGGTTTACAGACATTAAAGCGTTGATTATTGTTATTACGAGAGCTTAACGTCAAATCCCTTTAATTTCGCTGAACTAAACATATTTTATTTTAACGAGTAATTGAAAATTTATGTTCAAAAATGTGCTGTTCATATCTCTTGTCACTGAACAGCACATCTCTGTTTGTAAATTCAATGTTTTTATGTTCAATAGTTTATTATATTTTGTCGACTAATAAAAGTTAATAGAATTCTTCGCTTTACAGACATTGAAATGTGCATGCTTCTATTAAAATTGTTGATTTAATGTTCAAGATCAATTTGCAATACATTGAATATTGGCATAAAACCCACAAAAATATTGTTTGGTATAATTGATGGGAAAATTAGCAAATATTTATTAAACAAAAGCAAAACTTATCCATTAATTATCATGAATTGATCCATTAATCAGTGAAATTCGTCGAAGAGTTTTGTTTACTCGATCTTCACTCGCCTTTTATTAATTTTCTATAAATAGATTCTGACCTCAACTCCAGAGCACAGGACTCGCATTGAATGGATAGTTAATAGACAACTAAACTTTAGTATACAATAGTATCGCTTTTATGTCAATTATCTTAATAGAAGTTTTGTCTCAGTTTTAGCCATCGTTTGTATATAGTGTTGACCTAACAAAAGGTCAAATCGATATAAATATGAATATCGTAGAGGAGTTCATATGATAGCAAAGGTATTATAACTCGAGCCGAGCGTAACTAATCTGACAACAACTGAATACAAGTGACCAAACATTTCATTGCAATAGTAGTGTAAAAGTCGTGAAAAATGATAGCTTTTGTCGATTCAGATGAACTTCTCTTATGATATATGGGGTCAGACAGACATTTGTTGGGCAGACATTTGTTGGGTGGAGTACTACAACTAATAAAATGATTAGCACTGCTAGTTCTCAGCTATAACTGAACTATCATAAACCAGAATAATAGAGTTATCCATGTGTGGCCATCACTGTAGAAGAATACTCGCTTTTCCTCAACTTATATGTATCGAATCATGAAATTTACAAAAAAACAAATCAAGAACTGAGTCGTACGAAACATTTGTTTCATTAATGTATTCATCAAAAAATATTTAAACTTTTCATATATTGTAAGAGTTTTCCAAAACATTTCTCATTTCATATAAACCTTATGTTTGGTTAGAAGTGGATATGTTTTGCTATTATATGGCAAACATTCAGAAAGAGTTAATATTTTTTCTTTATTTTCGACTCGATTTCAATATTGAAACTCTTCTCAAATGGGTTTCGAATTAAAGAAAAAACAAATTAATAAAAACCATTCCTTAAAATTAGTGTTTGTTTTGAAGACATCACTTTTATTCTCGATTCCAATAGTGTATAGTCTTGTCTTCTGTTGGACATTAGCTGAGGCTAAGCAACAGACCGACAAAAATGCAAAGAAAGTAGTGATCGTCGGAGAGATGAGTGATATGTTTGCGAATGAAACGTTCCGTTCGTCGGGAACCGACTTATATGTTCCAAACGAAGACTATGAAAACTATGAAGGAGTCGAAGACCCGAATCACAACCGATTTCGTCGATATAAACCAATAAACCCAAAAGAGATCCGTCCACTACGACCCAAGCCTGTGGAAAATGTTAATGTGCGACGGAAGAGTCCGGGTGCAACGTTTATACCTGTTGCCGCCTATTCCATAACCAAAACTAAGAACCAGAACAAACCGTTGAGATCTTCAACAAACGGCTATCGTAAGAGACAGGGCGGCCCCAGTAAGTCATTAATCGCTTACTATCTTCTCATACAATAACTCGAGACTAATAGTCAGCGGAAAAACTCTCGAGAATTGATGTTTAGATTCAGTCAATACTTTTGCAGTAAATCTTTATATCGTGTAATACTCTTATGCACAAGAAATCCATACCAGAGCTCAAACTCTAAACATTTTTCTATTCTCATATAATTTATGGCATATAATAAATGATAATTTTTCACAGTTAGAAGAAATCCCGATTTGGGAGACAAACAAACAGAGAGTGCTGTCTATGGGTATATGCAGAGACCAGAAATAATCGAATTTCGCGGACAGTATTTCTATGGTCCGCGACCGGGAGAACCATATGACGGACCCCTAACACCCGCCGGTTCATCCATTGATGGGGTCAGACGTCCTCCATATCCTCCATATCATGGTCAGCCACCAGTTGATCAACACTTCAATGACCAGCACACTTCCGCCTCCAACCCATACTCTTCTTCTTATAATATGTATGGCAATAAATTTAAGGGCACAGGTATTTATGCTAACAAATATAGTTTCCATATTATTATAAATAACCATAACTTATGGCTTTATTTATAGTTTTGTTTTTATTGGATTAGTTTTAAATCAAAGCTTTACTTTTGTTTCAGTGATTGATATTCTGTCTGTTTTGTTCAATAGGGGGTTTGGGACCGGGAGGTCTTTTGTTGGCAACTCTGCCATTAATATTGGCACCGATGCTCTCCTATTTATTTACTCCAATGATTATACCGATCACAGCGACAGTGGCGGCCGGAAAACGCAGAAAAAGAGATGCTATGCCTTCTATGTCTTCTATGCCTTCGGAAGACTCGCTTCAGGTGATGATGAGTGACACTAATATGAATTCGTTGGACCAAAAACTACTAAATGACGGTTCATTTGCCACTAAATCTACTCCAAAGTCGTCTTCACCAAAGAGTCCGCACACAATAAACGAATGGCTCGATTCCGATCGATTAAATGATCCTAAATATAAAGACGCACAGGTATTGTCATATTAACAAATATTTAATGCACTATATCTCTGCTCATACACACACCACAGACACATAAATTATATGTGACACTACTGTGGAGAGAGTAGGGAGAGAGAGAGAGAGAGAGAGAGAGAGAGAGAGAGAGAGAGAGAGAGAATTCGTTTAATAACACGCATCCATGAATACACTTTTGGTGTATGTGTGGCGATAGTGCTGTTCTGTACATCACTCCAATAGTGTAGGCGAATAGCAGTTCCGCAATTTAGGCACTTCTTCTCGACTAAAGACCAAATAACTTCGTCTTCTATTCTATTATTTCTTTTTCAATCTTATTATAGAAATTTGTTGAAGCGATCACTTCTGGCATTCAGTAAATCTGTTTACGCCTAACACACAATACAAGAGACAAAGTATTTATATTTTTGTTATTCACGTCATTGTCTCCTCTGGTATAACACCACTGACCTGACCCGCATTCAATTGAATTAATAAATATTAAATTTTTGATTATTCACTCATTTGTTTTAAAGAGTCATGAACTCTGAGAGGAGAGGACTTCACAACTCTTTGCACTAAATATAATATAATAATTGTATTTATTTTTAAAATTAATTAATCGCTTATTTTAATTAAAATGCATTAGTGGTCGACAGAACACAAAACAATAAAACATTAATTTCTTTGCAAATCAAAGAAGTCTGAGCTCTGATCCAATTATACACTGACTCTACGTTTAGTCGTAAGTAATATATTCGTCAGACATGAGTCTAGTTTTGGAAACTTAATTATTGAAAAATTGTTTTTATGTCCGATTCCTCAAACAAATTAAATAATGATTACGAAAATCAATTCAATTTTCTTATTCAATGTATTGATTGTCAATTGTGTTAGCGTTGAAGCCATTAATAAAACGATTGTCAATAGTTATGCCAACAGTTCTGAGCTTAAAATCGATAGAAGTCAACAACACTTCCCTTTAATGAACTCGAAAAGTCGTGAAGTGAGGGGTAAGTCATCGCCAATTGCTTTACTCCTTAGTATTCCCAAAGAATTTACTTCTAATCTCTACTCTTCTCTTTTCATTAAATTTATTGATTTTTTCGCAAATTATCTGTAATTTTGCGAAAAACGATACAATTTTATTGAATAAAATCCTTAAATCGTTTTATTAATCTATTAAGTGATTCGTTTTAGCTTTTATTTAACTTATTTAACCTAACTTCATCAAGTTGCTTGCTAAATTGATTTATATTTTTGCTGCAACTAGTAATATTGAATCAATTTAAGATCAAGGATCATTATATTAGATAATAAGCAACTAAATTATATATCAGTTATAGACTTATATCAAATGTCTTAATCAATAAAAAGATAAATATAGACTTTGACAGCACTTCGACAACACTTCCATTTAAATCATTAAAAGATTGAAAAAAATACTTTTTTAATGATTTCTCAACAGATTCTGAGAATAGAAAATAATAACAGAATTTATATTTTGTTATGTTTTCCAAATATTATTTCCGATGAAATACAAGTGTTTCAAATGAAAGCCAATCAATAGATTTAATGAAAAAAATATACTATTAATGTATTATTCAATTTGTTGATAGCAGTAGAGATATTGTTTATGAATTTTTTACCAGGGACATATCCGGATTTCATAAGAAAAATCTCTCACAAATTAATCATTTCCTTATAAAAGGCTAACGGATTTTTGATTCTTGCAATTCTTTATTGATTTTTTATTAGCAATTTTTTAATTAATTTAATGTATAGAAAATTAGTAATCTTTTAGCTCTTCTTTTGTCGCATTCATTCAAATAAAGATTATTTATTACATTAGGAAATCCCTGGAAAAAAAAAATTCTTGGAAACAATAAATCTTTGTATAATCCATGACTTGTTTCTAATCCCTTAACAGTGAAGTGCATATTATTTGAGTGCATTGGCATAACATTTGTTTGAACATCACTGGAAAGTATATGAGAGCACAAAATCTCTACATTAAAATTACATTAATATTCAAATGGTGTTTGACTTTCATGTAATTCTATGAACAATGGATTCGCAAAAATATTTTTCGAAATTATTAGTTATAATGGAAGCGATGGAAAGCATTTTTTCAAATGAAAACATTTTTATCCCTTTCATGTTTTCTATGCATACTTTAAATGTAATATATATGAAAAATATTCATAGATTTATAGAAATTACCATAAATATGATAATCAAACAACACTGAATAGATGTATATTCTTGGCTATTCTATTGAAATTCATGAGATTATGAATTGAAAAATATGTAAATAATAGAACTGGAAATTCAATTGAAAATATATTTTATTAGAAATGTCTTTAGAAATGTTTAATCTCTTCTAAATGTGTATTAAAATTTCATATAAAACTCATCCATTAATAGAAATTTAGTGCAGAAATGAGTGAAAAGAGTTTGAATCGGAAATTAATTCTTGGCTTTCATTGAATGTTATAATCAAAAGAGACTTTTAAAATGTTAACGAGTTTTGAATATTCAGATATCATTTCGAGTTCTTAAAAGAGATGCTTCAGTCATACCATTTTCTAACTCAAGAAATACTGGAAATGTACTGAAAATACATGAATTGGCACAGAATTAGGAGTACAGAGTAATAATGTCATAACTTGAATGACACTTAACTGTAAAGCTCATTACCGGAATCATTCGCTTCAATGATAACCAGAATTATAGAGAAAATAATTTGAATATAAAATTTTTATTTCGATTGTGACTCAAAAATTATTACTATTCAGACATTTCTATATTAAAATAGAGGACTTGACTTAAGAATTTCATATTATTTTGTCAAACATAATGTGTTCACTAAAAAAAATTAATTATGTGTGTGTATGCCTGTGCAGGGTTATTTTCTAAAAAATATTTTGACGTCATTTTCCTGTTTTTTAATTATTCAGCAAAAAAAAGTCAGATTTGAATAATTTTGTGTTCGGTTAGAAAAAAGGCATTTTTGATGAGAAAATAATTATAATATTAATAATTAGATTTTTCGTTACTATTAAACGATATTTTTCTCTATTAATAATTCATTCGTCAAAATTAGAAATGATTTTCTTTCTCTGTTTATATACATTAGATTTTTTCATGACTTATTCCATTTAGTGAAATGACCAGGGGCAATTTCTCTCACTTGATTTGTTACCATAAATCTGAATTAAGGCTTAAACCAAATGCAAAATACATTTTTATCCATATTTTCTATTAAATGATGTTTTATTGAAGTGTTGAGAAGTAGTGTTCATTATTTGTGAGTAAACCTATGTTTTCCCACTTTAGGCACTAATTATTATGGCCATCCATTGGAAGAACACCATGAATACCACGAATCAATAGTAGAACCTCATTATATTATAAAAGTAGTGGCACCGCCAAAGCGCACATCTGATGCCGGAGTTAAAGAATTGTTGTTAGTTTTAGCCCCATTAGCGGCCATTCCCTTAATAGGAAGCGCAGCCTTAACCACATTCACAGCTATGTTCGCGACGAGCGGTTACGGCAAACGACGTAAAAGAGAGTTAAGAGAGTTAACCAGAAGAGAGTTATTATCCACACATTTTACTGAAGTCGAACCCAAAGCACACCATTATATAAGTGAACGACTAATTGGGGCTCAACATAATGTTGGTCTCGAGAATCTGTTGGACACCTCTCACAGCACTGATGCTAACATTAATAGAAATGCAAAACGACAACCATTTCCTGAAAATGATTTGATTGCAACTAAAATTGAGTCATCATTTGGTTCACAAACAACACCGAAGTCAGAGCTGATTGGCGTCAAAGATCAGAATAATTGGCGTCCAATCGATACAAATCGAAATGAGAGAACAGGTGGTCCTAAAAGCACTCGAATTATGTCTAATACGAACCACTCGTTAGAGAATAAAGACTACAAAAGCTTTGAATCTCTTGTAAAGGGCTTTAGAGAGCGATTCACACAATCGATGATAAGTTCCGATCAAAGTTTAGGCAAAGAAGAGCCTAATATTAAAGCACTGGCAGAACATTCAACACAAGTGGAACCAATTGAAAATCAACAATACAAGTCTTCTCTCATGTCTTCTGCTTATCTGAAGAGAACAGACTTCAGACCTGATATTATTGTCCAAAATAACAATACAAGTAATGAAAGTATTTCCACAAAATTCGAGACTAAAAATAAAGAGAAGAAATTTTATCGGAATTCTCGGGATAACACAGATTTGGGACTCACTCTACCCTCCGATATGACGGCTCAAGAGTCGCAAATTACTGACAAAGCCGTCGATCCATCCTTTGCTGATATGGAAACTAAAGTCGATAACAAAGAGAAAAGGGATCGCTTTGAGTATAATAGTTGGATACCTTTCCTCTCCAATCCTTATTTGGTAAATATTATGATTACAAAATCCAATCAAATATTTTCTTTAAAATGAAATTTTAGATAAAAATAATATTAAATCAAAACAAACTCAGAATAAATTAAAATGAATTTCATATACTCTTAGAAAAACAAATGAAAATTAAAACAAAGTCTAAGAATATTGGAAAGAATGGAATCAATTTGCATGAATAGTTAACTACTATATACAATGTACTGGAAAATTACCATCTCATCAATGCCTAGACATGAAAGCCTTTATATCTGAAGAGATGTATTGATTCTAATCTCTTTAACTCAATATTTGTTGTAATAGTTTTTCTGTCGAATGTCTGATACTTTGAGTGCTTTTCCTCCGAACAAATGAAAAAAGTATCTCTAAATCGATTTTTTTGATTTCAGGCGAATATTTCTTTCTTATCCTTTCAATGATAGCCAGGTTGAGTTCAGTAACTCTAAGCTCCTCTGGGAAAATAGGATCAGTTTTCTCTGAATCAATTTCCAGTGCATTGAAAATATATTTTTATTCAATTTTGGCTCAAAAATCGATTATTGCTTAGAATATGACAAACATTTAAATCAATATTTTTTACAATTCATTAAAATTTAATTCAATTCATTTAAACTTTAATTTTTAAATTAATGTTTAATTCTTTGAAAAGTTTGATATCGCGAGAGGAGAGGGAAAGCGTGAGTTACATGAGTTGGATGTCATACAGAAATATCTGAACGCTATGGGAAGACCTGATTATAACGACGAGATAATTGCCACATATCTATCATGTAATGGAATGTTGAGCGCTTCCAATCAGTGTCTGGAAAGACTTACCTGTCAGTTCTCCGATGGTAACAGTCCTATGAAACAACTGGAAAAGGATGTCTCATCACTGTATGGAAAAAACTTTGTTATAATTTAAGCTCTTTTGGAGAGAAAATCTCATTTTTATCACATTTCGTATATAAATATTTATATATCGAAATAAGTTTATTCTGTACTCTTTCCAGAGTAATCTATTCACTGCTGAAGAACGAACACATCGATGCAAACTTCAAGACTCGCCTTCAAAGGGCCGCTCTCTTTGGAAAAGATAATCCGGGAAAATGTAATTTCTATAATTGTCCTAAAATTAATGTCAACAAAAATAATGGAAGAAAGCGATGAAACACAAACTGACGTCTTATATAACAACTTTGATATTGGATTTAATACTCGTTTTTCATTTTGAGACGATTTTAATCATTTTATTATTATTTTTGTGTTTTTTGATGCAAATATTGGATAAAAATTTGGATTTATTTTATACGAATTTCGTTATTTTAATCTTTACTTTTTTTGGTCGTCCAATAAATTTTGAATTCTGTTTGCATTCAGAGCTTAATCTTTAAAAACTCCTAAAAATATTTAGAAAATTAAACCTTAAATTTAAATTCAAGTCTTCAATAAATTTTAACGGATTTTGAATTATTGGATCAAAACGGGATTATAAACACTATTGCGAATCCAATTTAATCCGGCAAACATTTCTCAATAATGGGATCTATAAAAATAGATACAAAAAATTGATCATGGTGACATTAGAAATTCGAGAAGAATCCACTTAAAAAATGTAGGGAAAGGAGTTTTAGTTAAATATTTTCTAAAAGTGAGTTTCCTTTTCGATCATCTCTTTTGTTGAGATATTTTGAATTTATATCAATAATTGAATTTAATCCCAACTTTTAAAAGCTTTTTAAAACATCCAAAAGATTATTAAATTAGAAGAAAATCTAAGAAAAGCTAAGATTTTGCAAATATTTTGCCTAAAATAACAAAAACATCGAAAAAAAAGATAAATAAAAAGAGAAACTATTTTTCAAATAATAGAATGACTTTATTTAGGAGTTTAT
>JAQIXI010001240.1:0-14778 GCA_034700165.1 Galumnidae sp. Gr-Ori-00277 | reverse complement strand
TATTCATACATTCTTTTAGTTATAAACAGAATATTATTTATTCAGTCGAGAGTTTATTCAGTTTATAAATAGTGTTTCTCCACAAATACCCGACTCCTCTCAAATATTCATTAAAAAAGTGTCGAAATTTTTCCAATTCTTTTATATTTCAAAAATACATTTTTTATTTAACAAATTAAAGAGTTTTTCTACTAATAATAAGAATAGATTTAATATTCAATTAATTCAATTATAAAATTTAGATTTTTCTTCATTTTTCGCTTTCTTTTGAAATTCTGAAAAATTGATATAAAAATTGATTAATTATTTCATAAAATAAACCAAATATTGAATACTAACTGATATAAAGGACAGTCAATACAAATATCAAAACTATTATAAAAGCGATGATCCAAACGATAAAAAAGATACGAAACAAAAGAATTATTTCTGAAGAGTAACCGCTCTTTTCTGTTGATATAAACTCATCCGTTGTGTTGTTTAAGATCTTTTGAGTAACTGTTGTGGTTAACTCAGTATAGTTTCTGGTTGTAGTTATTTCCTCTTTCCTGGTCGTCATTTTCGTTGTCTGGACTTCACATCCATAGAGAGTATTCTTATTAAAGTTAGGCTTTAAAATGATTTAATGGATTAGTTTAATATTCATTGATAAACAATACAAACCATTTGTTGTAATGGATTTGAAGTCTCTTCGGTTTGCAATTTCCTCACACTTTGAATAATCCCATTATAAATAAAAGTCATATAAATGGTTGGGTTTGGGTCTAAAACACGAATGAATCCAAATTTAAACTCTACTTTTTCTGCGCCTACGATCGTATGATAATAGTTAAGACTATAACTTCCACTCTCTTTAAAACTTTTAATATAAAGTCGTGGTATTTCGTCTGCTGTCCTTTGAATGACAAAAACCATTGCAAACTGTCTTTTATCATAAGTGGCCGTTAAATATGCGTTCGAGTTATAAACCGATTCTAAGGGCCAAACCATTGTTGGTGTGATGTAATCCATCCAGTTCATTTTGAAAGGCATCTCTATAGGATCGGTTATGAACTGAATGAAGGGTTCGCCTCCTTTTGAAACATAACGAAAGGCCGCATATCTCTGCCTTTGATATCCTTTGGCTTCGATGATAAAACCCATTTGTTTCAATTTTAACAAATCTTTGCATAAGGGCTCTTGGTTGATCATGGGTCCCCTACATCCAGGTATGTCTGACACATAAAATGCGGTCACGATTTGGAAAGTTCCCGGACTTAATACCTCACTTATATGCTTTGATTTTTTGTCAGCAAAGATTTCTCTCAAAGACTTTATGTAAAACCTGTCATTTCTTCGCAAATAAATATTGTCATCAATAGTGAAGATATATTCGATGTCAGTTACGGGTTCTGAGCAAAACTCTTCTGCACTCAAACTAATCAAATATAGATTTAAGAAAATCTTCAAAAAACTCTTCATTTGTGTTAAAATTATTCTCAAATACTTTAGTCTTAGAGTTTAATCTTTAAAATACTATTATTTCAATACTTTCTAAACGTTTAAAATCTTTGAATTTAATATAATTCTTATTTCACGTGAAATACATTCAAATGATTTTAATTCATTAAACTATATATAACTAATATATAATAACATTTAATTTAAATTTTATAAAATAATTAATATATTAATTATAGCTATTATTAAAACAATGTCTAAATGAGAGCCTATTGTCTAGAGTCTAGACTTGAAAGTCATGAGTGAGGGTTAAATTTGGTTATCAATAATGAAACCAAAGTTCCCATACTTTTTGTTCTTTAATCACATTTTTATATTCAATATTTTCATAAAAACAATTAAATGAAGAGTTTATACAATTTTTTTTAAATATAATTTTAAATTATAATAGAATTAAATTATAGAATAACTGAAATAAATTTCAATTTTATGATAACTTATGTCATTCTATGCCATTCTATGCTGTTCTATGCCAAGAGTCCCATTCGGGTTAGTCTTCGTAAAGGATTTAACTTAACTTTTGGCTGTCGTATAGATTTGGTTCTATCTGTCCTAACGTTTGGGTCGTGTAGTTTAATAGACTCCTCATATTCTTCTTCATTCACAAATTCAGGTTCACTTTGGGACACATTTTCGTAATTATATTTTACACGAAGTCTTTCCAATAAAGTCATTCCTCTATAGATATCTCCGTATTTCTTCTGAGGGAAATCAACTTTTGCCAAATCTTTCTTATGTTTGAGTCGTATCCATGGATGGCATTTGATTCCTCTAATTGTGATTCGAGTCCTGAAATCAATATTTAATATATTTGTCATCAAATTTAAGAGCGGTTTGTCGTCGAAAATGATTTCCGGATATTTGAGATTTTCATACGATTTCTTATCATAAATGTCTTCATTATTATTAAAGAAGGGATAACCACCAGAAATCATTTTGAAGAGAATAACCCCCGCCGACCAAATATCAAATTTACTTCCACTGTAATCGTCGTCCAAAATCTCTGGCGGATGATATCGTTTTGATCCCTCATATCCATCAATTATGTCCTCTTCTTTGAACAAATCTAAAACATAAGAGACCCCAAAGTCAGCGATTTTGATGACATGTGAGTTATCGATGAGAAGATTTTCTTCTTTAATGTCGCGATGGTATACACTCTTTGAGTGGAGATATTTTAAGCCATTAATTAATTGACAGAAATAGTGGTGTGACTGCCATTTGGGAAGTCTATTATTCGGAGCACATTCTAAGATTTCGGTGAGAGTTCCGACACAATATTCCATAAAAATATAGATTTTCTTTTCTGTGGAAAAGCTATCCATCATTTTAAGAACATTTTTATGATTTAATTTGGAAATCAATTGTATCTCTGTTTCGGTATTTTTCATTACATTAGTTCCGTGTTTTTTCAAGAAGTCTTTTCTCATGATTTTGACGGCATATCTTTTCAACGATTTCTTGTGAATACATTCTCTAACTTTACCAAAAGTGCCACGACCCAATAGCTCTCCTTTTATATAAATGCCATTAATTTCTTTATATTTAACGACTTTTTTAATATTAATCTTTTCGTCTGATCCGACTTCAGTAAATTCTATAGAATCTGTGGAACTATTTTTATCTGGAGATGAATTCGATGAGTCGTTGACTGAAGAGTCGTTTGGATTAATCTCAGAATCTAATGTCATCTCAAAGATAATTAAAAGACAATCAAAAGACAAAATACTATTCAAACTTTAAAACAATTATTTTATTTCGTGTAAATAATGACTAAAAATTTGAATTTTAATAAATTTTATGTTTTTTTTTGAATAATAATTACAATTTTTTTAATGACTTTTATATTTAATAGTTTTCGGAATATTATTCGAGATCTCACTGTTGTTCACCACTGGAAGAGCGAAGTTTTTGCCGATACCACACATACCTTTACCTCTTACAATACGAATATATCCCTTTTCACCCCAATCTTCTCCCCAACTGTTCAATAAAAATAAATTATTAGAAATTAAGTCTCAATAAAATAATATAATTATTTACGAATTTCTTGCGATCCAATAGTCGACACCATTTTCAGTGCCGTAACCGACCACAAGTAAAACATGATTTAACTGTTGTCCTGTGCAGGTGGAGTCGTCGTAAATACCTGTCGTATATGTTTCGAATCCAGTATTGACTTGGATATCAACAGTGACGGGTCCTTTATTTAACAGAAACATTAAATCGTTTTCTGTTGCAGAACCCGTCGAAAAGAAATATCCGATTAAAGTAGTGACGGCACCGGTCTTTACAAAATTACATTTCTTATTACACTTCCCGGTGTAGGGATACGACGATTCTGAGTCGATTTGATGAGTCAAATTCTCTTTGAATATTAAATCATAGATATGAGTAACACCAAAAGATCCTGTGCAGGGACACATATCACCCCCTAGAATGTCACACAGAATGAGAACTTATTCTTTCCTTAAGTGTATATGAATACAAACCGCAGTCATAGATCTGTTGTTGACTCAAACGAATCAATTTTTTGTTTGCTATTTCTTGAGCCGAAGAGATGGCATCCAATGCATTAATCATTGCCGCCGAACCACATTGACCCTGGTCATTGGCAAAAGGCAATCGCAAAACATTTAAAAGAGAAATTACTAATTAATTTTAATAAGTAATTGTACCTGGTCCATAACACCGAGAACAGCTCCTTTTGTTCTCCAGTCGAGTGAAGCGGAGGCATCACTTGAATAAAAAGCACAGAATAATGAAACTATAATTAATATCGAAGTCATTTTATGATTAAATAAAGAATTGACTGAAAAACTAAACTTTTATATTTTTCAAAAATGTTATCTCACCCAACATTAGAAGAGTTATCATAAAGTTGTAAAATATAACCCCTGCAAAGTTACTTCACTTAATTGAAATCATTAAATGTAGACAAAGAGACCACTTCTGTCTTTAAGATAAAAAGCATACTTTCCTTATAATTATTATCATTTCTATTATCAATAATTTAAGATTACTTTTTTATAATACAAAACAAATAATTAAACCAAGAACAATTTAGTAATATTCAAATAGAAAATTAGATTATTTAATTATAAAATAGTTTGAGATAAAATCATTTAAAGAATAATTTGTTTGAAATTATTTCAAAAAATAAATTTAAATTTATGTTTTGTTTAAAACAGAATCCAATTGACATTTACAGAACAGAATCTTGCTACTTTAAACTGCTATTAATAATATCGTTGTTATACGAAAATTTTCCAAACCTTATAAAAATCCAGTGTTGAGATCAAGAGTCAAAGTCTTTATGAGCACATAATTTATTTTGAAAATAGCGAAGAATATATGGAGTATTCTGTTCTATAAATTTATTTTTAAACATATTTTCATAAAGTTTTAAGAAATGTTTTTATTGTTAATTATTATTATAAAATACAAAAGATTTATCAAAAGATGAAACACAGAATTCTTTAATGAATTTCAATTGTTCCTTTATAATGTTACTAGTTCAGTTTTTATATTAAATATACAAAAAAAAGGATTTAAATATTTAAAATTATATCTTTAGTTCAAAACCAAACTTTGGATTTTAGTTTCATATAAATTAAAGTAATTTTAAAAACAAAACAAAAAACAATTAAACGATAATTCCGTCCAAATTCTTCAAGTCTTTAATGTCTTCATCGAAATCTGGATTATTGTTCTGAATGTCAACCATTTGTTCTTCGAAGTGATGAAAATTTTTGCCATTGTTTTCAATAAAGCCATTATTTTTAGTATTATTTTTGACTCTTTTATTACTCTTTTTCTTCTTCTTGAGCTCAACCCTCATCTCGTAATAAATGATTAAAATATAACAAAAGGCAAACAAAGAGACAGCGATTTGAAGCAAAATAATGGCCGCTTTACTCGACGTCCACAATAAACTTGTTATCAGAATAATTGTATTAAAAATCGCGAATATTATTATTAAAACAAAATTGTCTTTAAATATGGAAAGAAAACCAAAAGACGACCACAAAATAATGAGTAAATGTATTATTAATGAAAATATTGCCGACAACCCTAAGAATGAAAAATTAACAAGGTAAATATTTTAATAATCATTAATTTGTTTCAAATATTTTGTTAATCTCTGAAATCAAATTAACATAAATTAAGTTTAATTTCTATAGGAATAAAAAAAAATTTCGTAATTATTTAAATGATCAAGTTCAAATTCCTTTTCTATTTGATTGAATTAATTTTTAATTTTGAAAAAAAGAATTATATTTTAATTATTGGATTTGGATTATTCAAAAAACTAAGCATGCTAATTAATATTCAAACCATAAATATTTCCAACTAATTAAGAGTTGAATTTCATTTTCTAACAAATTAGAGATCAGTCAACAGCTTTCGGGCAAACCCGAAAACAGACTAGGTCCTCTTATGTTTTAATTTCAAACTTCAAAATGGTTCGGATGCTTTTGGGCTTTCATTGTTCTTCAATTATTTTGATAAATGTATAAAAAGGTGTGAAGTTCTTTCAAAATTCAATGAAAAAGTATTAACAATCAGTAATCAAGGCTTTAGTTTCATAATTAGAGCACATTTTTATTCACTCATTCATTGAAAGAGTGCTGCTATTCATCAAAAAAATGTATTCTATTTAATTATTGCATTCATTCATTCAATGGACAGAATTATAATTTCCCAAAACTCTATGTATTAGAAAATAAAAGTTTGCTATCAATTGCTATGAATCTCAACAATGAAAGGAATGTTAACTTTTGTCCTCAAATGAAGAAAAAAAAATTACAAAAAATTATTGTTTATTAGATTTATGTCATAATTAGATTAATTTCTTTAAAAAGACATTTAATAAATTTAAAACATTTCGGGTTTTTTTTCTGTAAACAAAGTTTCGGGTTCGGACGGGTTCGGGTTTTATGATCCAGGCTTTACTTGGATTCGAGTTTGGAAATTGGCCTCAACTGTGACTCTAATTTATATAATCTCTGAGACATTTCTGGAAATTTTAGGTCATTTTCAGACATTTGATGTTTACTCTCAAATGAGTTGAAAGGAAAGGAAAAAATTATGGTTTCCTATAATTCCTTTTCAGATATAATACAAATGACTACGAAATCTCTTTAGAGAAAAAGTCTATAAATTATTGTCTCTAATCATTAGTGAGTAATGAAATTACAAATCATTAACTGTTTTGAGGCTTTTTTGCTGACAATCACTCCTCTCAGAAGCCATCCATCTGTTAAACTATTCAGTCATGATGTTTGACAAGAGATAGTTATCGGGCACAAGGCTATCATCAGAGGCACAGCTTTTATTCCTAACATTTAATGAATTATCTATTTATCAACGAATAAACACTAATTCAGTGGAATATTTTCAACGAATGAATTAGAAATTAAAGTCAGACCCAAATTCAGACCAAATGATAGCAAAGCCGTGTTATGACTATTAGTGTTCACAACTGTTTGAGAATTCGCTTTTCGGGTCAAATACCAAATGTTTTTCACTTATTTTCAAAAGAAATTCTCACAGAATTTGACAGATTTGTAGAAATTTAAATAGTTTTCAATGAAAATATGGGAACAAATGAAAAGTATTTGAGATTTTAATCATTTGAACATCACTTGAATATTCATTAGAGATTTGGTTATTTTTTCCATTTAAATATTTATCCGATGATCAAAAAAAGATATAAAATCTATTTTTATAAATCATTAGTCATTCAAAGATTTTATATATAAAACAAATTTGTTTATAAAATCAAGAGTTTTGGTAATAACACAGAATTTTTTATTTCAAACCAATTCATCAAATTATAGATATTTTTCTTTTTTTACAGTCATTTTTAATTAGTGTTGAATTACAGCCAAAATATAATCAATAATTTTTTTAGATTCCGGTGAAACTAATTTATTCTGTGCAACAAAAAGAGTCAAAAGACTTTCCGAAAAAATAGATTATGATCTCAATCTGTACTTCATTTGAAATTCAAATAATTATATTTTAATAATTAAGTAAAAAAAACAACTAAAATCAAAATTGATCAAGAGTATAATTTTCACCGTTTTATTCAAATATTCCTCTCATTTAAATAATCTTGGCATTTAATCTTATCTGAAATGTTGCAAGTTCAAATGGAAACTTCTAAATATGTCTAAAAGTATTCGAACTTTTAATTAAAAAATCTTATTTAAAATATCGCTGAAATTAAATGGATATATTAAGCTATTGCCAAGGGCATTTAACCGTCACTTAAAATCTTGTAAAATCGAAGCCTCTTTTCTAAACTAATTATGGTATTATTGACAAACAAATACCCCTTAAATCGTGTTTAACTGCAATTAAATACGTTTCGTGTCTTCAAATGCAAATGGATTTTGATTTTTAAAAACTTCTAAATTCGTAGTAATTATTATTACTTTTATTATTATTTTGTTTGTGTTATGGCTTTTTTTTAAAAATGAATTATTGAAAAATGGTTTAATACTAATTCGAAGAGACCGGTGTCTGAAGTGACCCTATTTTACTACTTTATTACATAAGTTTAGACCATTTCATGACTTTTTTCAGTCGATTTAATTTGACGTTTATTTCATAGAATGTTATTATTTGTTGATAAGTATTTAATCGATTCTCGAAGGAATCATTTATTTTAGTCAAAACAAGTGTCTGTCCGTGACTTCCAAGTGGTTTATAAAAAGATTTAAGTTCTTTTAATACAGTGTTTTGCAATTTTAAAATCAATTTCTCAAATAATAAGTTTTTTAAGAAAAGTTCTTAATTTAAAGGGAGTTAACTTACTTTTTTGTATACTTTTCAAATGAAATAGTTAGCATGCAAGTTTAAATTAAGCCTATGTCCTTATAAAAAAGTGTTGCACCTCATTGTTCACTGATTATAAGCCCTTAAATATAGATTTTTCACAGATATTCAGACTTTATATTTGGTTTTTAGAGCTATAATTTAATCTAATTTATGAAAATAATAGAAAAATATTTGAAACGAAAACATTTAAGGTGTGAAACATAACTCCATTTGACTTTAATAATGACTTCAGTTTAGAAAAATTTATCCTTAATTTAGTCTAAAATTATATGTTTTTTATATGTCTTTGTTTTCTGCGAACATTAATTTCTATTCAAATCTTTGTCTAAAGTTTCATAAAAAAATATAATTATGTTCAAGGTAATATATTTTTAAAACTTATATCATTTTTGTAATTTTAGATTTTCTTTTGTTAAAAAAATTAGCTGGGAAAAATTTATTTCTCAATTTTAATTTCATATTATTCGATTATAAAGCTAGATTATTCAATTTCGGTAATTCATTATTGTAAAATAGATAGCCTAAATTGTGCAAGGACTTATTTTTTATGAAACAAATAATTAAAGGCTGAGGAAAGTCTAGATTTTGAATATTTAATATGAATTTTATTTAAAAATAGAGAGGAAATTATGATAACAATGAATGGATACACGACTTCACTATTTTTATAAATATTTTCAATTTAGTCATTCATTTTTTTACTACAAAAGTCATGAAAAGGTGTTTAGTTTCTAAACGAACCAAAATTTAATTCAGTGTATAATTGGTTTCATTATTTAGAAATATCTTTGACTATAAAAATGAAATTCATTTGAAATAATGAATAAAAACAGAAATTCAATGAAAGGGACAATAAATAAGTGATGAATACATTATTTCTTTATTCAAGGAATACAATCGTGTCTTAAATATCCGACAAACAAAACACGAGTTATTAAAAGAAAAGCAATGATTCGAACAAAATATGAATATTATGTAAAACTTGTATTAAATTTCCGATTAATAAGTAATTGAAAGTACAAAAGTTACCCTGCATCAAATTCCACTCTAGTATTTAGTGTTTATTTGTTTCATTTCACAGTTGATCGAAGCAAACATTGATGTGAATTATTGGCGAATTATTCCCAAGGTATTATTACTTTTAAAAAAATTTTGTATTTATAACTGCTTAGTGAGAAAATCCTAGTTTCCCATTGTTTACCAAGGACATTTTTCAAATATTTGTTTATTGAACCTTCAATTGATTGGTTATAAAGAAATAAAATGTCGTTTTCATTGATTTTGTTTTAGTTGAGATTAAACCCAAAATATGACTCAATTTATTTGATTTTGGAATTTTCTGCTAATGATCAAGATCATGCAAGTTCATTTTAACAAAATTAATAAACAATAGAATGGAATTAAACTATTTTTCATTCATTCAATTGAAAAGTTTTTTCAATGTTTTGTTAGTTTTATATTAAAACAAAAGTATTGGAAATACATTACTTTGTTGTTTGAATTGTTGGCTTCTTTTGAGGGCCAGTTCTGTAACGCCGAACCTTTCGATTGTATCGATGTTTTCGCTGTTATCCACTATTGAATTGATTGCAATGAAAAACAAAACTATTGAACCGATTATTAATAGAATTAGAGAACTGATGAACAAATATTTGATGACTTTTAAAGCACTTAATTGTCTTTCAGTTAAGTTTTGTTTCACTGTTTGTGGTGTCGATTGCGATGACATCTTTAAAATGAACTGTTTTTAAAAATAAAAGGCATTTGAGAACAGATTGAGGGGATGAGCACTGAATACAGGCTAAAGAGTGAGAGCCTATCGTATAAATGGATGAAAATATTTTATAAATACTTAAATAAGAAAATGTCATAAAACTTGTTATCAGAGTTTGTTTTAAAGCAAAAGAATTAAAAATAACAGCCGTAAGGAATACCAGAAATACTTCTTCTTCTTCTAACACATATATATAATGAATCACTCAGTCATCCATTGATCCAAAGATTCATTTCTTAGGTCGAGTGACAGCACAACAAAAGTAGACTTCAGAAAAAAAAGTAATTTTTTTTCCTTTGAAATACTTTTCATTCCGAAACTGAAAAAAATAGTATTTCATTGGAGTCTGAAACCAATTACAGAATATCTAAGATATGAATCACTAGTTTTTCTTTTACTCATCTATTATTAAAAAGTGATTCCTCACAATTACTAAGAAATTAATTATAAACTTTTTTTTTTAAAACTTCTCTTTTCATACTTTTGTGAACTTTATATGAGAAGGACTTCATTCGACTAAAAACACAATCAAAAACAAATTAGTATTCAAACGAAAAAATATAATCAACTTTTTTAGAGAAACATTGGTTTTCATATAATACAAGAGATTAGAAGGATTTGACAGTCAGTTATGCGATACTCTAACCAAATGAATGTATGCTCAGGTAAGTCAACTGTTACGCATTGCCTTGAATTAGGGGTTCCTTTGGTTTATAATAAATATGTAGTGACTCACCTTGGATTAGGACTACAAGAGCACAACCAACAGTCGCCCTATCGAGTGCTAAACCAGAAGAATAGCTTTGCTTTTATTAAATGAAATAAAAAATACGAATAATAGTAATAATAATATTATGAATCACTGTTTCCGGACTTTTTGTAGGATAAGAGTCAATGAATTTTAAAGTAAAAACATTTTTAAAATGAATTTATAATATTTTAAATCAAATTTCAAAATCAGTAAAAAATTAAAATTTTTCAACACTTCATTAAAATTAAAATTTATTGATAAAAGAGTTAAAACAAATTTCTAAACATTTAATGAGTGCTTCAAATAAAAAACTTTCTGTTTTTGATTCGCTATTGAAAAGTGGAAACAATTTTTTAATCACTCACTTCAATGACACTTTCATTTGTGAATACCTTTTCTATTCATATATTTTTATAGAATTTCACTGAATTTCAAGCAAAGGATAACTCCACTGAATACAGATCTCTGTATTTCAGAGCACTGGTATGTTATGCTATGCTATGCTATGCTTTTTTATTACACCATCTGTTCATTCCAAGCTATTCTCTCTTAAAATACGGTTAAATTATTCTGGGCTAACAGAGCATTAGGTTCGAGCATATGTCGAACGGATCATTATTTTTCATATTTATTACTCTCTATTTAAAAATCAAATGAATTTCTAAATATTTAAATAATTTTTGTTTTTAAAACTCATATTTGTTTAGTGTTTGAGTGATATATCGAACTCTTGTGTTAAGTTTAGGTCATTTAACTTTCTTATGGTAATTTAGCAATTAGCAAGGGTACTTAGAATCTTAGTTTATCAGGTTTACTTTTTTTTATGACCAATCAATTTAAGAAATTATTTAATTAGATTTAAGTTAATTAAGAGAATTCAAAATCGACCCAAAATTTTAGTAATAAATAAAGAGATGATTTTATTCATCGAAAATATAAATAGAACCTAGGTTGTTTATCCTTATAGGTTGTTTGCACAATTTTCTGCTCGAAGGAAACTTTAGAACCCATTAACCCCTATATCGACAGTCTTTGCTTTAAATCCTATGATTTAATAAATGATAAATGAGTTCATTCTATTGATTACATCTTTTTAAAAGTTTTCTCCACTTTTTTGAAACTTTTTATTAAATTTAAGTCAATGTTTGGGATTTCAATCATTTTAATCGACGCTTTAATTAGACATTTAATTGAAAAATTTCACTGAATTTCTAGTGACTATAAAAAAAAGATATATTTATTGTTGAAAATGTTAAATTTAGCATGTTCATATTTGTATTAAGTTATGCTTTTATTATCCAAAACTGATTCCCTCCTCTTATCTTCCGCTAAGAGTTAAATAAAAATGTCTCTAATTTATGGTTATTTTATTTGTATTTTATTTTATTATTTATTTAAAATAAACGATTGTTTATAAAGAGTTGTTTGTATTGAATGTGTTCTCCACCTCTTAATTCAATCACATTTTGAAAACCCATTGAAAAGTTATACAACTTTTTGCTCAAATTTTTGACTCCCAAACCAATAATCTGTTAATCAGAGCCCAAAATAAAGACAAACCCATAATCCTCAGCACAATAACCAAATAATTAAAGAGAACTTTGGGCAGACGACCTAGCTACACTTACAAAATAATTTATGGAAATTACCAAAATTAATACCCAAACAATGAGTCATATTTCCAGAAATTTTAAGTTAAAACTTCAAATACACTATTTTTAGTACAAAATATTTTAAAATTTAAAACTAATGGTTGTCCTAAAATAAGTGGTCCCACCCGTTGCACATCCCATTCAATAGTCATAAAATTAATTTATTTGAAAATTCATTTATTTTAAGAAATACTTCATTCAAATCGAATAACAAAACATTTATATAATTCTTTCTCAACAAAAATAAAGAGAAAATAAAACAAAACATAAGAAACACAACTTTAGAGAAGAAATGATTAGAAAAAAAGCAGTTAATATAAAAACCGGTAAACAAATTAAATTCATCCAAGGATTTAATCATCGGTTGAGTTGCAGTCAATTATCAAAATTATTTTTTTTCACATAAAATGTGATTTAATTGATTTTTAAAAAATACTTTTAGTCTTTTTGTAAGTTTAAAATTATTTGAGTCTTTTCTAAGCTCTGGATAATTGTTATGTTGACTAAAGCGGGGGATTCATGATTGTAATGGTCTGTATTTCGAGTCCCCCGTGAATGCATAGGTAGTCGATTGTGTTTAATGGCAACACTCTGTGATAAAAGTCGAAGAGATGTCTATTGTTTGCGGAAACCATATATCTATTGGACTCAACTCTTATCATAAGTTTAAAGTTAGAGTTCGGATGGAATGGAAAGCCTTCTAAATATCTTTCGCTTTGCATCCATTTATTTGATTGATAGCTATTTCTAACGACAGACATCTCTTTTACGTAGACTTCCATATGAAAGGCGACATCACTGACCGGATCTTCATACGGGTTTGCGCCCTGGTATAGACCCAAATCAAAGCGATTGTCTAAAATACGCGCTGATATTGTGATAATCATTCCGGGCTGTAGTCCACACTTAATTGGCTGAAGACATGGCAATTGAGGGTATGTTATATTATATAAGACATGATCTGAACCAAAGTCATCGACTTCTGCAGAACATGCCTGAGCAGGTAGTGGTACCAATGCTGGCATTGGCTGCAACTGATCCATAGCTACCTGTGTCTGGATTTCGAGGTTCAGTATGTCTGCATCGCCATCACATTTGACGAGACCTATACTATTGAACGGCATTTTATGGGCAAAACTAATGAATTGTCTTTCATTAACCATAATTTGAAAGCAGGTGTTGTCCACAACTATTATTAAAGTGAATTTCTGGTTCTGGAGTAATGGTCGGGGAAGTCGTCCCCTCGGAGTTCGGTCTTCTTTACCCCAAAGCTTATTGAGTCGACTATTGACGAGAGCGTAACCACCGGAAGGATTGACACTAAAATGGAGAGCAATGTCACCATATTTTATCAGTTCTTTAGTGACAGTTTTGCCACAAATTAGGTTAACTTCGAAGCGTTGGGCCGCCGGACGTATTTGACCGTTGATTACAATCTTCGAGTGTTGGTGCAGACCATCATTAATCTGATAGTAGTTCGCACTTATTGTCGTTTTGGCGGAACTGCTGTCGAAGAAGTTCGAGATAAACGACTTCGGGAGCAAAGAAACCATTGTTTTGCACTCTTTTCTTATTTTTGACACAAATTTTCAGTTCTTTGACTTTTGATTGATATTCAATTCAACTAAACTTTTAAATATTTTGAATTTAATTTTAATTAAATAAATATTTATATTTTTAACTCATTTATTGAGTTCTGATTCCCAAACGATTACTCATTCAGTGATTGTTTCCAAACACTTTTGAAATGTTTTTACAGAAAAGACGTCCTTAAACTTTGTGGCCCCCATTTGACCAGGTATTGACCAATTGACCTTGTTCATTCAATTTTCTTTGGTATTCAGTATTTCTTTGTTTTATTTATAAGTTTGGGATAAAAATCTCTTTTAAAAAGTGCAGAATATTCTTGAATTTTGAATCTATTTTACAATAATTTGAATAAATCATAGGTTTGTCTATTCGTTAGCCTTAATGAGAGTCTTATTATTATATTCTTATAAATAGTGGTATAATTAAAGTTAATTATGACTAACAATTCAAACCAACTGACAGTATATTTAATGTATCATAAATTAAATATCATTTCACTAATGATTTGTGAGAATAGATGATTAAAGGCTATTAAAGACAATAAATGACCATGTGCGTTGCACATTGTGCAACGTAATTCAATACGAGAAAAGTCAACTCTTCTCGAAAGGTATAACCGTTGCTTTGGTTTCAAACAGATTGTGTAAGAGTCAGGTATTGGT